>JAJOOI010071752.1:0-10982 GCA_029582585.1 Solanum bukasovii
AGGAAGTTTTTGAAAAGAGCCTTAATGCAACTTACATTGCACTCGTTCCAAAGAAGAATGGAGCCAAAGAATTGAGAGATTTTAGACCAATCAGTCTGATTGGAAGTGTCTACAAACTAATTTCCAAAATTCTTACAGAAAGGCTAAAGAAGGTGATGCCAAAGCTGGTTGACTCTCAACAAATGGCCTTTCTGAAAGGAAGACAGATCACTGATGCTGTTCTCATTGCAAATGAATGTCTTGACTCAAGAGTGAAGGATAAAATCCCAGGCATAATGTGTAAACCGGACATAGAGAAGGCATATGACCATGTTAACTGGGAGTATTTGCTTGGAATTCTACATAGTATGGGTTTTGGGAGGAAGTGGATAAGATGGATAAGGTTATGCATTAGCACTGTCAAGTTCTCAATACTAATAAATGGTTCTCCTGAAGGTTTCTTTCCGGCAAGATGAGGCTTGAGACAAGGTGATCCACTCTCACCTTTCTTATTTTTGCTAGTCATGGAAGGCCTGAACAGTATGATTAAAACATCGCATAGGAATGATTGGATAAGGGGTTTTAATGTGGTCAAAGAGGTGAATACTAGATTGGAAATCACGCAATATGCAGATGACACTTTGATTTTTTGTGATGCAGAAGACAGCCAACTAAAATTTTTGAGGATAGTTCTCATACTATTTGAGTCAGTATCAGGGTTGCACATTAATTGGAGAAAGAGTCACATCTTTCCAATCAATGACGTGCCCAAAATACAAAATCTGGTGGATATTTTGGGTGTAGAAATAGGACAGTTACCAGCAACATACTTGGGTATGCCTTTGGGTGCCAATAGCAAATCCAAGGAGATATGGAATAGAGTAGTGGAAAGATGTGAGAAAAGATTGTCTAGGTGGAAGTCGCAATATTTATCAAGAGGTGGTAAATTAGTGCTGATTAACTCAGTCCTGGATGCATTACCAACTTACTTAATGTCAGTTTTTCCCCTTCCAGCAAAGGTGGAAGAAAGAATTGATTCTCTGAGAAGGAATTTTTTGTGGCACGGTGAGAAGAAATATAAAGGTTTCCACCTAGTCGAATGGAAGAAACTGCTACTATCCAAGAAACAGGGAGGACTGGCAATCAAAAATCTTAGGAAGCAGAACAAAAGTCTTCTCATGAAGTGGTTGTGGAGATTTCCTTTAGAAGAACAATCTTGGTGGGGTAGGGTGATCCAGGCCAAATATGGGAAGGAAGGACCCTGGAATACTAAGGAAGTGACATCCACATATGGAACCAGTTTGTGGAGACCAATTAGAAACTTTGGCTTGCTTTCTATGCAAAAACTTAATGTAATGTGAACAATGGGAGGAAGATCAGGTTTTGGGAAGATAACTGGTTAGGGAATGGAAGCCTCAAACGTTTGTTCCCAGATATTCATCACCTGAAACAACAACAAGAGTCGACTCTTTATGAAGTTTGGTCTGAATATGGATGGAACCTTACCTACAGAAGACTAATGCAAGACTGGGAGGTGGAAAGATTGGCTGAATTTTATGGAACACTTTATCAGTTCTTAGGATTCAAGGAAGGAGAAGACACTCTTGAATGGAAATGTCATAATAAAGGTTTATTCACTGTTAGTTCTGCATATAGAAATATGAATCAGATGGAATCCCAAGTTAACTTTCTGCCTTGGAAGCTTATATGGGAGGTTAAAATACCATATAAAGTGGTAGTTTTTACTTGTTTGGTGGTGAAAGAGGTTGTACTTACACAAGAGAATCTTGTGAAGAGGGGAATACAAATGTGCCCAAGATCTTGTTTTTGTGAGCAGGTTGCAGAGACAATTAATCATCTGTTCTTACATTGTAAAGTGGTTGGCCAGTTGTGGAATTTGTTTACTAGCTTCAGAGGTATAAGTTGGACTGTTCCAAGGAGAACATGACAGGCTCTAGAAAGTTGGAATATGGAGGGTAGTGGCAGCACAGACAAGAGTAGATGGAAAATTGTCCTAGCTGTTATTTGGTGGACCATATGGAAAGAAAGGAATTCTAGGAATTTTGATAACAAGAGCAGCCCTATACACAAGATTAAAATGAACTGCATTATCACTCTTTGCTATTGGTGTAGTTCAGAGTATATAGATGATTCTATGGCTATTGTAGACATTCTAGAGTCCTTATAAAGGTGAAAGGAGGATCTAGGGAAAATTCTCTTTAATATTCTTTCTTTTCTTTATCTTTTGTTTATGCCCAACACACGTGTGGTGGGAGGATATGATGTAAATTTTTGGATACCAGCTTTGAGTTGATGATTGATATACAAATGTTACCTTTATCAAAAAAAAAATGCCAACACTCGTCAATTGCTTTGCACACGAAGGATGATCAAAGCCTTTATACAAATGTGCTTATCAATAGTCTTGTAGGTAAACCAAATTTCCTTTACTTTAGTCATATTCATCTCAACTAATTAGAGTAAATGATTGTCTTTCATGCACTTAGCATTGATCCGATAACAAGTTGTACAATCTAGATTATCTTATTTGGTTTCTAGAGATAATGGTGGAGAAAGTTGCCTGGAAATTCAGTATGGCAGTTATGTATGCTCTATACTTCCTATTCCTTTTACCACTTCTTGCACCTCAACTGTCTGCTTTGTTTTGACTACTGCCTTGCTATTTGGTGCTCGTGCATTGAGCTCCTGAAGTTTCCTCATTGTGGGAAAAATAGGGGCCATGCTTTCTCCTATTGTTGCGGTGCAATTGGTAAAGGGTGCCATCAAATGGCTACAATAATATGTTTCGAAGCAGTTGTAGTTTTATCAACAACCAGTGTTCTGCTCATTTCAGTAGAGACAAAGGGTAGGGAACTATATGATACTCTTGTCGTCTAAATGTTTAAGACTTATTTCATTTTACATGTATTGAAGTTATCTCAATTACTTATGTAAGATTGGACTGAATCAGCGTAATGAAGTTTTACTTGCATGAATAGTTGATCTTGGTCAATTCTTCCTTTATGAGCTAGTTTTTGGGTTGAATTAGACACAATGGTCATATATATGTTCGTATTGCTCTAGAGCCAGACCCACTGGTCCTGTTCATGTGTTTCTCAATGTTGCGCAATCCCACCCCTAGCAGCAACTTCTCTACTGTCAAGTCACAGCTGTCGTTTAACGCATGTGACGTATAAGAATTTAAAGGAGTTTACTGTGATCCAGCTAAATCAGAGGCCTAGTATTCTTTGAATTAACCATTTTATATTTTTCTTTCCTGAATTTAACTGTAAAAGAACCATCTATCCTTTTAGCTACACTCAAAAACTTACCTTCTTTAGTTTGATCCTTATTCAATTGTTTCCCACTAAAAACTCTGTAACAGGTGTACAAAGGAAGCTGGATATGAATTATCAGGTATGTTTTCCTTGGAAACGACCTTTTCTTATTTTTCCCATCTGACAGACGAGATAAATGTTGTGGCTAGACGTAGGTGTATTCTCGAGTGCTGATACATTTGTAAATCTACGCCTGATTCTCGATTTCTTATTGGGAGCAACTTCAAATTATTTTCTGATATCATCATTGTTATCTATTTTCTTCTTTTTCTTTCACCAGGAAAGAAGCAAGATTGACATATGATACTCGTACAAATCTGGCATTTTTTCGTTCATTTACTGCAACAGACTATGTTGCTGCTCAGCGGCTTAGGTGAGACATGTTGTTTCTTAAGCTACCTACACTAAAGCAATCTCTGAGAACTGGTCTGATGTTATTGTTGTCATCTGAGAATTGATTTATTGATTTAGAAATATGGTGGCATCTGAAATGATTGAAAACATCAGATAGTATATTTATTCCTAAGGGAAAAGTTTTAGTCAATTGGCTTTTTATTTGGTAGTTTAGATTTGTATTAAATAAGCATGTGACAAGCTGTTGATAAAAGCGTGCATTGATGTGTTTGGCCTGCTACTTTATTATTATGGATTGGTTTAACTTTATTTGAAAGTTCATCTTCATGAACAGAGGCTAATCTATTTCTTTTATTTTCATGTGACTTTGGTGAGTTATTTGAACTCCATTACCTTCCTCTTTTCATCCCGAGTGGGCCACAGAGGCATGATACTCATAGAGTTGCCCAAATATCTTTCACCATTCAAGCATATCCTGTCAGTGACTAATCCACTCACAACCAGAAATTCCTAAAATTTGTATCTATATTCTACTTTGACTGGATATGGAGTTGCCCAAATGTAGGTTGTTAGTGATCATTTAAGTGTTCTGTTCTTTTCTCCCAGATTTACTATTCATATTTGCCGAAAGAGTCTTGGATTACATGTAGAACTAGGATTTTATAGTTTTTGTAGCAACAGTTGATTGGAAAATGGATTTTGTTGTAGTTACCTAGTATGACATCTTATTAGCATATGAAATACATGTTTTAATTGCAACTAAGAGTCCTGTTTTTCATAACAGTACCACTACATTGGGAAGGGGCCGGGAAGTATTGTTAAAAATGACTAGTACTGAGCATATTAGATACATAATTTATTTAACTAACTTATAATTTTATTTTGTATGTGCGAGAAAATGTCGGTAATTGAATTTGAATAGTGGCCAGAAGTAAATTCGATCTATTGCAGTGAACGATGAAGAGTTTTTCTACTATTGTCATATTTGTTTGAATGCATTTGGTTTTGTGGAATTTATTGATAGTAGAGAACTTTAAGCAATCACTTTATAAGTATTGATTGTACAAGACATGTTTCTCGAAGTTTATTTGAAATATATAGCTTCGATTTATTTATTAGCTAATTTTGTGATTTAGATCACTTATATATTTAATTATGTGATTATTGAATATATGCAAATAAAAATTATTATTCTTAAAAATGAAAAATTGTGGCTACAAAAATTCTACACAACGTTGCCACACTTCAAAAGTGTTGCTATAGGGACGTCCAATGTGTGGCTTACTGATTACAAATTTGATCTTGTACATAAGAAAAGTTACACTTTATAAGTGTTGTTCTAGATGAGATATAAAAGGCAACACTTTTTAAGTGTGACCAATAACAAAGCAATGGCCATGCTTTTAAATGTAGTATAATCAAACAAAAGGTGTTGCTAATGAATTACTACAAAGCGTGCCCTTTATACCTCTTTGGCCACGCTTTTTAAGTGTAGCTGTTATGGCAACATTTCAAAAGCATCGCCTAATGTCAAAGGTTACGCTTCTTTAGGCCACCTCCTAAAAAGCGTTGCTTAAAGTCCAAAAGTGTAGCCTTTTATCAAAGGCCACACATTTTGCTAGTTTAGGCTACACTTTACTGGGGTGGCCGTAGGCCTAAGATGATCATCTTTATCACCCATATGTGATAATTATCTCATGTAAACACAAGAGGGCTTGCACCCTAGAAGTTGATGGATGCCATGTTACTACTGCTCAACTCTCACCTTAGAAGAACCGTAGAAAACCTTAGTTTTCTTACCTTCACAAATTCCTCAAGAAGAGTGGCTCTGATACCACTGTTAGTATTTGGAACTTTTGTGAAAGAAAGATAAGGTTCAACAAAATTTCCTTTTGTCATTCATGTGGCATATTACAAAAGGCTTAGACACATGTAGCTATATAAGCTTTTCATAAGTTAGTAGAGACCATACCTATCCAACTAGTATTGACTATCTTATAATATATATTTCATAAAACAAGGACTATCTTTCCTTTACAAGCTCGACATAATATTAAAAAAAGAAATCATTAAACAAACGACTATCTAGAAATATCTCATTTTCTAACAGTGGTTTAGAACTCAACCATCTCTCTAGGCTGAGTTTGTGAAGACTAAGTACTACTTTAAAGTCTAGCATGTGTCTAAATCGTAGATTTGTGGCAATTATCAAGCTTGGAATTTTTTAGTTAAAGCTAGTGATGATGCAGAGCACAACATTCGATGGAAGATAAATTGTGGTTGTTGTAATATGTGGTGGTATAATTTGTGTGAGAAACTCTCCCTTGCAAAACTATATCTTGATTGTATGAACAATGCTTAAGCATTCTACGAAGATATGGATATGCTTAAATTGTGGTGTATGAAAACTGACTCAACATAGTCTTTACTCTAAAATCTATGCTTGACAAAGTAAAGAGAGGTTAGACAGAAAGCCTTCTGCAACTGCAATGACAACATAAATATTACACATGAAAGCTGATGAATGACTTGAATTTGCTTATTCAGGACCTTTGCAACTGCAATGACAACACATATATTAATGATTATGTTAGTCGTCTGACGAAGATGCTTACTAATTTTCTCAAAATGACCCCAAAGGATGACACAGATAAATCGGAGGAATATCTCCAAATATTTATTCACTCCTCTGTTCCTGCGGCTCTAGTAAAAGTTAATGTATTTCCTTATGTAACTACCAAACAAGATACTCATGGATGTAATTGCCAATTTATAGATTCATGTTAGACACTTTTTGCCAACCCTGTAACCGTATATAAGCAATTTGTTCCTATATTGTTCGAGTTTTGTAAGTTTCTAAGAGGGGTCGCGGGTGTTGATGTTATTTTGCTTTTATTTTTGCCAGAGCAGTTTAGCTGCAATGATGGAGTAGTTTGTCCATGATTTTAGGTGTGTGTTAAGATTGAAGGATGTTTTCCCTTTTGTTCTTGAGTTGGTGACAAGGTCATCAGATGCTTTAGAATTGAGTGTGCAATCAGTTGAGTTTATATAGTTATCAGATAGCGATGTGCGTGCATTTATCAAATTTATGCATCCGATAAAGTGTGCAATACATTGTCAAGAAACATTGGGTAGTTTGGTCAGTTTCTCTTCCTTGATGCAAGGTGAAGCAGGAAATTAAAGATTTGTGATTGAAGGAATGCATCGTTTTTTTTTGTGACTTGCTGAAAAATTGGAGTTATGTCTAAAGAAAATAGAAAGCCAGATGGGTTTAGTAAACAAAGAAAGAGGTGAGATTATTCTACGTTGTTGGTTCCAGTATTATAATTCTAAAGGAGTTAGAAAGCATTTCAATGTACTATCTTTGAAATACAGAGCTTTTGTCCTTATAATAATAGTAGGTAGAAATAGTAACTATCTTTGAAACTGTAACAACATCCTTCGATTTAATTTCTAAATGTCTATCCTTTGAAACTATAATCAAAGTCTTCAGAAACTTAGTCTGCAACAAAAAAAATTCACCAATTTATCTTCAAGCTCAAGTTTCTTGTATCCTTTCACCTTTAAAAGCTTTAGCTTTGAAAATTCTATTTTGCAATTCTCAAATATTTCCTTTGCCACAAAGTTTCAATAGCTTCCTGCTTCCATTGCATAATCACCAAATTGCATAATTTTAATTAATTATTAATTACTTCACAAATAATTAACGATAGCTAAAAATAATTAAAATATTTAAAAGGTCAAATTAATATACTCACATCATTAAAGAGTCTTGCTCCACTCTTTCGACTTTCCTTTCAATGCCCTCAACTTTGCTACCAGTACAAAGTTTGGTATTCCCTGGAACTAAAACGACCCCACCAACCTTTTACTTTGTCATTGAAGTCTTCTGTAGTCAGCCACCAATTTTCAAACTCGAAATATGATTTGGTTGACCCCTATTATCCACATTGTCGCATCAGTAGGGAATGATCTAAGACAATTCTCTACATAATAGACTGCTTGATATTCCTGAATCTTGTGTCCCAATTGTCAAAGACCATTAACTTAAGTCTAGTCTTGATACTATGGAATGTTTGTCACCTTTCCTCCATGCGAACTCTACCCCTACTAAGTCTAAGTCCATAATTCCATGTCTTCAATAAACTCTGAAAGATCTCTCATTGACCTACTGATTCTACTGCAGTTGCACTTCTCAGTAGGATATCTTACTGTATTGAAATCCCCACATCAGACCAAAGGACTTGTGAATAGACATCTAGCTGCCTCCAATTCCCACCAAGTGTCTTCCCTTTCAACTCTGTCATTTGGGGCGTAGACTCCCGTTAGGTGCCATTTAAAACCCTGATTTTTCATAGAAACAACATGAAACTCAGTACTCTCCCACAATACTTACTTCCCCTTCCCATATTCTTTTATACCACATAATTAGAATGCCTCCCCTAGTCCCACTAGCTTTTAGTTGCACATAATATGACCGTCTACTACCCCAAATTTTCTTAACTATGTTTGCAATATCCTCCTCCATTTTTATCTCTTGAGAACACACAACCTATGCTTTCCAGATTCTTCACATGTTCCTAATCATACTCTTTTTCTTCCCACAATTCAGTTCCCTCACATTCCAGGATACAATGTTTAAGTTGATTGATCCATGATGGCCAAATACCTCCCTTCACTACATCAAAAATGATCATTAGCGGCAATTAATTCTTGATTCCCACTAAATATAATTTTTTAGCAGCAATTAACATTCTTTTTATATGTCCCTAAAGCCTTTAGCGACATTGGTTCTAATTACACTGAACTAATGCCGGTAAAGACTTTAGAACTCTTTATTAATATCAATATTTATTGCTGCTAAAAGTTATTTTTGTTGTTGTGCTTTACTTCTAGAGCCATTGATGTGAAGCTTAAAATCTAGTTGTAGGTTCTTTAGTTCCAATTTCCCTTTCTTCTTGCATGGTGACTGGTCACTCTGTTTCCCCTTTCTTTCATGCTTATTACTATCAATCTTCTTCAATAATTCCTTCGCCCGATCCTCACATTCTTTGAAATTAATCTCAAATTTTGAGCTCGGTTTGATTATATTTTGTTGTATCCATTCTGAGGTACCCAATGTGTTGTTGTCTTCTTCTGGGATTCGGATACCCAGTGGGATAACATCCTCTGCACCTCCATTTGTATTCATCTCTTCCAATGGTTGTACCGTTATTGTTGTACTTTTATCCCCTAATTCTTTCTTATCTTTTCCAGGCATGTGTACCATATCTCTCACAACTTCTGATTCCCCATCTACCCTATTCCATGGCGTAATCTGTCTTTGAGCTTTATTTTCCTTAGTTTGATTCTAGGATATCTTAATGTTAATTATATCTACCGAAGGGGTTTGCAAAGCTTGGGCTCGAGCCTTTTCCATAGCAATTGGGTCATAAAAAATTGGGCTCAAATTTAATCCCAATTTTCTTTGACCTAGTTTTTGTCTGCTATACACGTTATATTCTCCTCATTTAAATCTCGAGCCCACTTGCATGAGAGACCCCTCACTCGAAGACTCATTCATCTTTTCCGCTGGTAGTACCTCCTTAATCATCTGCAAAAGTTGATCTTGGTTATTGACTGCTGGGTACTTTCCCTTCTCCTCTCTCCTCTCCTTGAAAATTTCACGGTGACCGGAGCTTCACACCACACCGGAATGGTGTAAGTGAAACAATAGGAGGTTATTTCTACTTATCTGGGAATCTGTTCGTCGTCGCCTTGTACTTTTCCACTATGTTTGGATCATTATTACCCATTGTATTGTATTGTATTGTATTGTATTGTTACCATACATAGGATGTTTGTTTTGATTGTTATTATATTATATTGTTAAATTTCGTTGTTATGTAACAATGAAAAACACCATTTTATAGAACAGCCGATTTGGTGTGTTTCCATTATTACTTAATTTCTTTTTCCGATTATATCCTTACTTAATATTTTATAATACTATTTTACCCTTTACCCTATATTATTTAATCCCAGTCAAATCTCTTACCCAACATCTACTATGTTGTTTTGTTCCTAGTAGGTTTGGTCGTTGTCCTTCCTCTTTCTTCTTCTTATTTTTTTTAAGCAAACGTCCTTCCCTTTTTTCTATACTTTTGTCTCTTTCAACATATTGGTTTATATGTTTTTTTTGTAGACTTTTACATTATAAAAATACAAAAGTTACAGGTACTTAATTTTTGTTCATAATCTTTTTTTTTTAAGTTGATTATTATTCTGTCATACTTTTTGAAGATAATATCTGTCAAAAAATAAGCTTACAGCTTTGAGTTTTTTGTTTGTGTTAATACTTCCATCAATTCTCAATTATCGATTTTTTCACCTTTTCTTATTTTTTCCATAACAAAAACTCATCAATCCGTACACACTTAGTCACCTTTAAAATTAAATAAAGAATATTTATGTTAGAATTCCCCATAAAAACATTTTAGTTTTGATCATCATGGAGTCTGATTTTCTATTTGCAAACCTTTTCCTTTAACGTTTATCATAACTTAACTTTTTGGGAAAAAAAAGATTATTTGAACTTCTAAGTTCATGATTATTTATAAGGGATAAGGGTCTGAAAAATACCTCAACTTTGGTCGGATTTGCTGTTGCGATACTAAACTTTCATGAGGACCTATTACCTCCCTACACTATTTAATACCGTGAAATTCTATATATCATATCCTTAGAGCAAAGGTTATTCGTGTTAAAAGATGATTATCATATACAAGAAATTATATTCCAAGAAGTACACAACTATTTATTTTTTTAGGCTTTGTTTGGAGGTCACGATTTTGTTTTTCTCTCTATTTGTTAAATATCAACTTATTCTTCAAGTTATGTTACTTTTGTTGGGGAAATAATTGAAATTCACAATAATAATAATAATAAATAACTTTATTATTTAGCAAAATAATAGTCTTGAAAATACGATAAAAATTACTACAATGACATATCATCATATCATATCATATATTATTATAAGTGGGAAGCTCTAAGTGAAAAGTTGAATAACCATTTTGCCCTTTTACTAAATTAAAATTTGATTAATTATTTTATTAAATACAAATATTTTAATTACATAATGGTAGAATTTAAGTCCTTAAACCCTTTAATAATTGAATTATTACTTTCTTGATAAATGAGTACATTGATATTGCTTTTAATCATAATCATAATTCTCATAACGGAAGAACTGAAAAAGGTATGATTGGTAAAACAATGTATATATCATATATATATATATATATATATATATATATATATATATAATAT
>JAJOOI010071753.1:0-17267 GCA_029582585.1 Solanum bukasovii
AATTCTGAAGAAAATACAATTGAAGCATTTGGAGAAGATCTTGGAAAGCTCAGGAACTCATGTTCCATTTTAACATAGTCTCGCGATGCATTACTCCCCTTTAATATGGCAGCAACCATGAATTTTTCTAGCATTGTTGCATTCTTAAGCAAATATTTTACCAACGACAGTATAGACTTATTTTCACTTAGTGATCCATAAAAGTCGATGAAGTTGATGGTCTTGAGATGTCGCAATGAGCAATTAGAATCATGTGTCTCGAACCACTTGCTATATTCATCATCATCATCTTTGTAGCTCAACGACAAGTTCTGCAGGAAAAGATCCACTAACATTAGTTAGTTATTCTCCTTAGATATATACATTGTCTTCTTCTTTCATTAGTTGTTTGATACTCCCTCTGTCCCTAATTACTTGTCCATTTTGACAAATAAAGAAATAACAAAAAAAAATTCCTTATTATACCCTCAATTTATTACTTTGAAAAATGTAGAACTTCTTGAAAATCTTAAATTTTTAATTCATGCACTTCATAATTAATAGGGGTAAAATGGTAAACTCACTATATCAATTATTGTTTTCTTAATAGGTGTGTCAATTCAAAAATGAACAAGTAATTAGGGACAAAAGGAGTATAAAGAATCTAAAGTATAACAAAAAGGAAAAAGTTCAAGCAAACTTACTTCCCATTCGTATTCGTACCAGTCAATCACCAATGTCTCAATATCCAATGAACTCTGTATAAAGCTATAAATTCCGGATATGTCTAGTGATTCTAAGCTTATGTTAAGTTTTAAGAATTTTCTATTTGATGGTGGAGACTTCCAATCTTTCAACTCCAGTATGGACATGCACTTAAACAAATGAAATAGATAAATCAAAATAAGGTCAAAACAAGAAATTTTTATATATTTAACAAATGACATGAAAAATGTTGAATAATTCATAAACCTGGATGCACCACGGACCCAATTCAAGTTTCTCTACATGGCCAACACCGTGAAGAAGTTCCTTCAAATAGCTACATTCCTTCTCCAAGTTGCATTCTTCGTCAAATTCTAAAAATATGATTGTACTGACGAGTGAAGCCACATTTCTCGGGTTCAAGCATATCTTATTGCAGTATCCGAATAGTTCAAGATATTTAAGATGAGGGGCTAATATTTCTATTTGAATGTCATCGTTCTCATTTTGGCAATCAAGTATGCTTAAATATGTCAGTTTCATAGAGCTAACTTCAAGACGACTAATCCCCAATACATTTTTCAGTTCCAAATCCTCCAAGTTAGGGCAACCAGATAATACCTTTTCCAATACACCATCCGTCAAATTCAAAGACGCGATTGAAAGAAAAGTAAGACGACTCCAGTTAATACTACCACAAGGGTTCAATTCACATTTCCTTAAATCCAAACTTTTCAAATACTTATTCTTATATGCAAATTGTGGAAACTCATATCTCGAATTACTTTCCTTATCAAATCCAAGAGTAAAACATTCAACCATAGCAACTTTAGTAGCAAAATGTACCCATAAATCAACATCTTTAACATAACTTGTGTTGTACCTAAAGAGGAATTCAAGTGTTAATTCTTCAACATTAACAATTTTTCACTTTATTTAGATTATTTCATAATGTATTGTATTGTTCTGTATTGTTTAACGAACACAATGTTTAAATAGATCATATCGTTCTCCATTGTTATATAATATCACACATCTACAATCTGAACAATAAGAAAAGTAGGGTACAATATAAAGCTACTATAAAAATGTAGGGTAAAAGATAAAAATATGATTGTTAAATACTAATAAATAAACACAAAATAAGAAGAAAAATATTATGATATCTACACGATCACACCAAATCAATCATTACACAAAATGAAAATTTTCATGAATTTAAACTAACAATACAATGGGTAAAAAACCATCCAAACAAGGGGTAATTAGTGGCAAAATGTACATATAAATCAACATCTTTAACATAGCTCTTGTCGTACCTAAAGAGGAATTCAAGTGTTAGTTCTTCAACATTAACAATTTTATTAGCAAAATGTATCTATAAATCAACATCTTTAACATAACTCTTGTATCACATATAGAGAAATCCAAGTGTTAATTCTTCAACATTAGCAACTTTACACTCTATTTGAATGGCTATTACGTATTGTTTCATAATATACAATTTGACTTGATAAATATAAATGAGAGAAAATATATTAAGATAACAGATACGATCACACCAAATCAATTATATTCCAACCATCCAAACAATGTGTTAGTAGCAAAATGTATTCAAAAATCAACTTATTTAACATAACTTTTGTCATACCAGCGGAGAATGACTTTGAACTCTACGATTTTCTGAGAAGATCTCCAATAATAAAGGTCTCTATTGATTGATGCTATGAAATCGGAAACATCCTTTTCTGTGTAACGAAGAAGGGGATGAGGGAGACTGTAGAAGAGTGATAATGGAACGGACATCCAAAGAAATCTCCATCGCGTAGATAATACACTCGTTCTCACAATTGATTCATTGTCATCCAATATCTTAGACAAAATATGCAGCAGAATTGACTCTGGCAAATCACTGAGTCGATCTTCCGACACCTTGATTTTCTTCTGTATTTCCATGGCCTACAAGTTGAAGGAGCTCTCTGTATTTTATAGAAAACTACAAAATTACATATACATGTTACTCTGTCTGTTTTAATTTACTAGTTCTGGATATGCGTTGTGCATGTGTTTCTCATGTGAATAAATATAACAATTAGGAGTAGTTCTTTGAATTACGAAGACAGTTAATAAATCAATGCCCTAATGTTTAAGTTATTTGAATGTAGAAGACAGTTAATATTATATGTATCTCTTCATATGCTCTAATGTTTATTAAGTTCTTTGAATTTAAAAGGGTAAATGTTTTTTGCACTATTTTTACTAGTGTGAGTTGAATATTTCGGTTCCCCTCCCTTCCTAGTTTCATCATATATAGAAGAATTAGGTAAAAAAAGAAGATTTCAAAAGGGTTCTTTCATTAAATAATATATAAGATTAAAAGAACGCATATTTCTTACTTTCAAGCATATTCATATTATTCTCAATACATCTATTATTTATAAGATTACGTTGAGAAAATGTGGAAGAATATGGGATTGTGGATTATCTATGAGAGGAGATGAAAGTGTGAGTAATAGTATTACTACTCATTGGAAATTATAACTAAAAAGTTATAACCATCCACAATTAAAAAATTATTTACAACATTAATTGCTATTTTGAGATCAGTAGTTGAAAAATAGTTATTTATAATGGATGATTACTACATTGATTTGGTGACTCGTGATCAAATTGTTGCAAAGCTTTTGTTATTACCATTTGCTTATATTGTCTTAATTATTTTTTGGGAAAAAGGACAAATATGCCCTCGAATTATCATAAATGGTATGTCAATACCCTTCGTTATACTTTAAGGTTGTATATACCCTTACCGTCAATATTTTGGGTTGTGTATACCTTGAGACTAACGGCTGGACACGTGGCTACATCTCAATTATTTACATAATTTTTTATTATGTTTTTATCCAAAATTAATAAACCCACCCATCTTCCCTAACCCATCCGTAAATTGAATTAAAACACCCATGACCCATTTTTCATAATTCCCTTCAAACAGTGCTCCATCTTCTTCTCTTCTTTACCTCACAAAAATTTGTTGCACGATTCAAAATTTCACTAACATTAGCCATGTTCTTTTTGTGTTTTAGAGCTCATGGATGATTGCGCACAAAACCAACAAGCCAATTTTGTGATTGACCACCACCGCCGCCGTTGCCGCCTTCTTCTCCGAAGTTCACACAAACATATGAATCATTAGAAATGAGATTTGTGGTGTTTATTTTGGTGGAATGCAATGTTTTTTGTGGGTTGTGTGCGCCTTGAAGAGGCGCCCAACTTGGCATTGGTCTTGCTCCATTAAGGCCGCCAGAAAACCACCGTCGACGCTCAATAGTGGTCTGCCGGAGTTCAAACCCCAGAAGGAGCTGAAATTTCTTGATGTAGAAGAGAAGTGGGTGGGGAATAAACTCTAGCTATCAAAACTTCATGAATTTGCCCAGAAATTAGACGAAATGCCTTGTGACAGTGCATCCGGCGATCTCGCCGGAAATTCTCAAAGCTTCTCCATCGTTATTTTTCCTCAAATTGTAAGGGAGAACAAATTGAATTTTGGCAAGGGAGTAGATCTGATGATGCTTCATCATCTCCACTAGACGGAGTTCGAATCAAACCACATGAATTTCTTATTGTTGCAATTGTTTTGAATTTGAGTTGTAGCTTTGTTCAAATATATTCGAATTATTTCAAAAAGGGTTTCGGGTGGGTTTAAAATAGAAATGGGTGGGTTTTCTATTTTTGAATAAAAAGTAAATTAAAAATCAGGCTAGTCGTTGAGATGAAGCCACGTGTCCAGCCATTAGTCTCAAGGGTATACACAACCCAAAATATTAACGGTAAGGGTATCTACAACCTTAAAGTATAACGGAGGGTATTGACATACCATTTACAATAGTTCGGGGGTATATTTGTCCTTTTTCCCTTATTTTTTTAATGCATAATTTATGTAAATACTTTTTGCGTGATCAATGTGCATAACTTAAATTCAATCTTTTTGTAGTTTAGACATTAATAAACACAATAAAGGTATTGATTCCCTTTGATCAATGTGTATAACTTAAATTCTATCTTTTTGTAGTTTAGACATTTAGAAACACAATAATGATATTGATTCTCTTTGTTTTTATATTAGTGGTCCACTTTCACTATTATACGTCTCCTAAGAAATATATATATATATAAAGCTGGATGATAAAAATCTGATGTGGCACCCTTCTTTAGGCAGGATTGCCATTTATTTTTTTTGTCAATTTTTTGCGTTTTTTTTCTTAATTTGTTCTTTACAAAAATTCAGAAAAAAATACACTTAATTATTTTCTCTTTCCTCATTATTACTACACTATTTATATCTTCCTAAAATTCCTCTTTTGCCTTTTTATTTTTCGTTTCTTTACAAAAATTCAGAAAAAAGTACACTTAAATATTTTCTCTTTCCTCATTATTACTACACTATTTATATCTTCCTAAAATACTCCCTCCGTCCCTATTTAGTTGTCCATATTTCCTCTTTTAGTTGTCCCTATTGACAAATCAAGAAAGGACAACAAATTTTTTTCTATTATACCCTTATTTAAATAAAGTTGTCATAAATAAAGTAAATAAACTTATGAACTTCCCAACATTGATTAGTTATCTTGAGTTAATTTATTTTGGAATTGTAAATTGTATTATAAGGGTAAAATTGTAACTTTACTATGCTAATCATTGTTGCCTTAATCTGTGTGCCATTTCTAAAGTGGACAACTGAATAGGGACGGAGGGAGTACATTTTTTGCCTTTTTGTTTTCCGTTTTTTTTTTCCAAAATAAATTGTGCTTTTACAAATTTCAGAAAAAAGACACTTACATTTTCTCTTCCCTCATTAATTCTATACTATCTCCATAACTCACATCTCC
Organism: Solanum bukasovii; assembly: GCA_029582585.1. Classification (NCBI taxonomy): domain Eukaryota; kingdom Viridiplantae; phylum Streptophyta; class Magnoliopsida; order Solanales; family Solanaceae; genus Solanum; species Solanum bukasovii. The sequence continues at coordinate 5,574 of JAJOOI010071753.1, forward strand.
ATAAACTGTGTTAGAAAACTACTCCCTCTGTCCCTAATTATTTGTTCACTTTTCCTTTTATAGTTATCCCTTATTACTTATCAATTTTGACAAATCAAGAAAGAACAAATTCTTTTTGCTTATTATACCCTCAATTAAATGACTAATTATTTTGAAAAATGTAGAACTTTTCATCCACTTGATAATTAATAGGGGTAAAATGGTAAACTCACTATGTCATTAATTATTTTCTTAATAGGTGTGCCAATTCAAAAGTGGACAAGTAATTAGGGACAAAGGGAGTAATTTTCTTTTAAAAAAATTGAAAAGTCCCTCATTTAATTAAAAAAGAATTGCGTTATCTTCACCCATCCCATTCAAGCTTTTTGTTCCTCTTAATTAACCCATAGATGGGTTCTTTAAGTTTCAGTTTTTTTAATTTTGATTATGTATTATTATTACCTATTAAAGACCTTTATTATTCATTAAAACAATAATTACATGCTTATAGTAAAAATATATAAATAGCATTAAAATATACTCTTCAACTATTTTACATCTTTCAGGTAATAAGTAACATAATTTATGTTGTTTTTTTTTTAGGGTGAAAGAAGTTCCTCGATCTTATCTCTCTCTGAGCATAGAGTAATATTAATGAGAATCATATTTGCTACATTATATTTGGTGATCTCGGAAAAATCAAACTCTCTGTATAAACAAGACCATCCTGAATGCTTCTTGCATCTATATCATCACAATGAAGAGGCCATATTGAATTAAGTAATACATTATACGTCCTATATACCATTCCTTTCCAACAGAAGTAGCTAAGTAGCACTTCATCATCTGAAAACCTATATATTGGTATGATGACACAATCATGAGCAACCTCATTACTTGGTATTGTGAACCATTTTGTCCAAGATTCTTTGACACCATAGTCTTTTAGTACCCATATATCAAAATCTTCATGCTTATGATAAAGACAGAGTTTTCCTCCCAACACTGATACACCCATTACAACAAGACCCAACACATATACACCCACCAGAATCCTTGGCAACGGTATCTCTCCATACATCTCATCTGAGATATTAAATGAAACCACGGAATTCCTTGGGCAGTGACCGATCCAATGAAATGCTCCATGTAGAAATGCCAAACATAATTCCCTATCAGATATTTTAGTTACACTCATCCTACCTGAGGTTTCTTCAATTTTTCTCCAGGAACCACTTTTAAGTGCTAGAATTTCATCGGGTATTTTGTCATGCGTGTCAATCCTAAGGATCTTATATTCATCACTAGTAGCGTCATATCCCAATCCATAAACATATTCCTCTTGTGGTGGAATTTCAACATGGCTTGGAAGTATCATTGACTCTCCTGAGGGGGTTCCATAACAATAATATGGATGGCTCTACTTCTTCATCATTCCAACGTGCGGCACTTGGGTAATAAGCAGTTTTGGGGAATTTTGATTCTTGGCATGAGTATTGAGATGCTTCTTTTTAAAGTAAGGTTCACATATTAATGTATTCCAAGATTTTGAAACACACTTGAACCGAAGAAGAGACTTCACGGATAGTCATTATAAACCCTTGTGTTGTTTATGATAGTACATATTTTATGTTACTTCCTCTATAAATCATATTTATCATTTCTTTTGAATACTTTTTTTGTTTTTAATTATGAAATTATATTATTAGTTTTGATGTATGATTGTGATATTTTGCAAATTATAAATAGGTGAAATCATGAAGTTATATGTGGATGTAATTTTACATATTTGATAAGTTGATATCTTCTTCCTTTTTTCAACTTCAATATGTATGAATTTTCATAAATCAAAATTATGTTTTCTTTTCCAGTTATTAGTGTTTTTGGTGTCATTTATTTTCTCTCTTTTAGAAATAATTTATCTTCCTACATTATCTTGTATTTTTAAAGAGATAGTATGATTTGTTCTTTTGAATGCTCTTTTTATTATTTTTAATTATGAAATTATATTATTACTTTTGATATGTGATTGTGATATTTTGCAAATTCTAAATAGGTGAAATAATGAAGTTATATATGGATGTAATTTTACATATTTGGTAAGTTGATCCTTCTTCCTTTTTTCATCTTCAATATGTATTAATTTTCATAAATCAAAATTATGTTTTCTTTTGCAGTAATTAGTGTTTTTGTGTCATTTATTTTCTCTCTTTTAAAAATAATTCATCTTATTTTATCTTGTATTTTTTTTGGAGATAGTATTTTATTGCTTAGTGTTAGCTTCAAATTTGAACAATATGTCAATAATAATAATAAAAGAAAATTTTATTTTAAAATAAATTTTATCAAATAATTTACATATTATTAGTGATAAATTGGTAGATGATAAAATTCTCAATTATCTAAAGAAGGATTCTCAATTAAATTGTTAGCTTCACATTTACATCTTATTAGTGTTTTTTGTGTCATTTATTTTCTCTCTTTTAAAAATAATTTATCTTTTTACTTTATCTTCTATTTTTTTTAGAGATAATATGAACATGTTTTTGTTGCTGAGTGTTAGCTTCAAATTTGAACAATATGTCAGTAATAATAAAAGAAGACATTATTTTAAAATGAATTTTATCAAATAATTTACATTTTATTGATGATAAATTAGTAGATGATAAATTTTTCAGTTGTCTTAAGAAGGATTCTCAATTAAATTGAAGCTTGAAATTAATTTTGTAGCATTTTGAATCTCACTCTTGTAAGAAAAAAAAAGAATTCTCTCTCATGTCAATTTTGTATCCCTAATTTTATTTTATGAAATGAACAATTCTTTTTAGATTTTATGAATTTGTAACATAACATTAATGATTCTCGAACTACGAAAATAATTATTTAGAGAATGAAATTTTCCTTCCTCGTATTTAAATCCTATCTAGTTACTTTAATTTTTCAATTTACAATTAAAATTCCTTAAACTTATACTCCTATATAGATTTTAAGAGTCATATATGAAATATTCTCTTTTTGATAGTTATACAAATAGATCTACCCTTTCGTAATCATATTTGTAGGAACATGTAAATATACACTTACAAGAGTACTATCACAAGAAAAACAAAAAGGGTACTTCAAAAAAGAAGAGAGAAACACAATTTTTTTTTACTTATTATTCTTTATCCCTCTTTCTTCAATTTTGGAGAGGCTGAAATAAATAGAATGTTTTATAACTCTCTTTCCATCAATAATAGTAGAATTTAGCCCAAAATGTTTAGACCTTTCATTGAATTTTTTGGCAACATTTCCGATTGCTATAAAGGATAAAGGGGAGCATGAGTAAAAAATTCACTAGATTTTTTTAAAGTAGAAGTTTTATTTGATTTCTTTTCTAGACGATTCTTAAACTACTGACTTAATTAGGTAAAAACTTATCATTACTACATCGATGAGTTGTTGGTATGAATATTCAAATACACTTTTACAAATTAAAGTATAAAACAATTTTATATTAACTGAAAATTTTAAGACCTATTGTTATTTCAATTACTTGTAAGTAGTTCATTATTCAAGTTTATCACAATTTTTACATAAAAAAAATTCAAATTGCTCATTTTTCTTCTACTAAACTATATATATATATATATAAAACTACAAATGAGTTATTCAGAACTTTTGTTTTCAATTTCCTTCTTATTGTGTTGTTGTAATTACTTTCTTTTAAAATGTAATTATAGGTTGGATTTAATTTTCAAATTAAGTTTTGCAACAACATATGAGTTGAAATTATAAACTTATACATGAATAATTATTTGGAACAAAAAAGTAATCAAAATTATAATTTTAGATTGTTTATAATATTAAGCTATTAGATAAAAATTAAATCATAAGTTCATAGATTTTTTTTGACCGCGCAAAGTGCGGATAAGTTCCCTAGTATTACTATAAGAATCATTGAATTTAGTATGAAACTATAATAATTAGATTGTTACTTAACTGAAGCTTTTCATATCAATTTTTATGTTTTCATTTTTTTATTAGCAATTTTAAATTGAAAATGCAGCATGAGACTTTTTAACAATTTTTCTGAATAGATAATATTAGAATTGTAACTTAATTTGTATTTATATCTTTTATTTTATCATTTATTAATTATTTTAAAATATATTTAATATCTTTTTATATCCGCACGAAATGCGGACAAGTACACTAGTTATAAATAAGAGAGATAGTTAATTTTACTAATTTAGCCATTACAAATTTTTTTGAACCTTTACAAACTCGTTTATACATTCAAATAGAATTAATTATAAGGATAAAATGAGAAAAAAATAATTAATTTTATCTTTTTTTGTAGATTGAGAATAATTTAGAATAACTATTTTTAGTAATATAAACAACTAATATGAAATCGAAGGAGAAACACTTATAGCGTCAAGAGAATGTTAAACCAGGCCCAACTCAATACACAAGCCTTTAAGACAAGGGTTTTAGGCTGCTAAATTTTGGGGTCATTTTCGAATAGTTATTAAAAGTAATATTAGGTGTATAGATATCTTTTTCTAAATAATATATTGAATCAAGCTAGAATATTTTTTGTAGTAGTCTCCTATGCTCAACAAATTAAACAACTATCCCAAGTTTAAATAATATCCCATAATTTCGAGCTTAACTATTATGTTTGTCGAAATAGAATCACCCTTCATCATTTTGAATTTGCGCTAAAATAAATAAATAAATATATATATAGGAGAATCCTAGGCTCGCCTACGTGGAGCCACCACAGGCCAGAATTCTCCTTTAAATTTTATATTCCCAACAATACCCTTCCCCTCCAATTAGTCGTATCCCTACCTAAACAATGTACCTCTTCCCTACCATCACCACACTCTTACACATTACGCCCCCACCAAATCATCCTCCGTCAATTGCTCCACCCTCTCCCTTCCTGTGACCACCTCCCATTCCCTCATTTGTTCTGCACTTTTGCTATAGCTCTCCCCTACTTCCTCTGACACAATGTAAAACGCCTGCACAATCCAACAAATCCTTGGACTCCTCATATAAACGCCTCCAAAGACAGTAATCCCTGCTATGGACCCCCTAATACGCAAATGTTCTTACAAATATCCGCTCTCAAACCAGGTATGGTTCTCTTAGCATGGACTTTTTAATTTGAGCATTACATCGATTATTTGATGTCTCACGTTGACACCCTCCGCCTTAAATTCCATTCATCCGTTATACCCTAACTATCGTGTTTTTGTTCACTTCGCCTCCTTTTGGGCTCATACTTTGATCCCCGATTTATTTACCTTCTTGTAACAAGAGCACCATTCCTTCATAACTACCACAACTACTACTATGAATGCAAGGGAAATGATTCATGTACTATTCTTCTTTGTCGCCTACCAGGAATGCTTATATGGACGCAAATGTACCAAATGCTTGTATGGATCCAAAGAAATTCAAACAAACCCCCGCTTAATCCAGGTATACATTCATACAATTTTTCAGTCACCCGACACGCCTGCGTGAACGCTACTTTGTACAGTGGTGCCTCCTCGTGCGTTTCATATTTCCTTCCATCCCCTATTTTTTTAAGCTATTTTTAACAAGAACACTATTCCTCTTTGTCGCCGACTAGGACGCTCCCTGTGGACGTAAATCATCTGTCTGCAGCTATGGACCCAAGGGGATTTAAACAACTCCTCACTCAATACAGGTAAACATACATAGAATTATCATTCACCCGTTATGCCCATGCTAACTTTAAACCTTACAATAGTACCTCCTCATGTGGTTCATATTTTCATCCCCTATTTTTTCCCCAATTCTTTATAAGAGGGCTATTTCGCTTTTTCTCCAACCAGGACTCCTTCTATGGACGCAACTAAACTACCTGCTGCTATAGACCCAACGGAACATAATAAAAAAATCACTCAATCAAGGTATACATTCATAAAATTAAAGCTTGCACCATCTATTTGATGTCTCACCCTCACACCCTTCCCCTGATTTTTTATTTTTTTTTTAACAAAAAAAAACTATACTTATAGATTATTATTTTTTAAACATAAAAAATATCAATAGAGATAAGTGCAAGCAAGGGGGGCTAGTCCTTACCTTAATAATCCTAATGAAGTACCTAACGTCTACTACCTAACAAGCATGAAGAAAATAAGAGCTAGAGAGAACTACGTATATTCTGATCACCACAGAGTTTGTAATACACTGCATGATGATATTACAAATGAGGATGCTTAAATAATGTAAAAATATGTCAATCAAGAAAAAAGTTGAGTTATCAGCCTCTAACTTTCTATTACAAACACATGAATTAAAAAAGATTGATTTCCCATCAAAAGTCTTATCTTCTTCTTCAAACCTATCCAACAACACTTGATAATTCATACTTTCTTTATTGATTTATTGGATCTTGTTGAACCTATTGATACTGTCAAATGGTTCTACTTTGCATGTCGCATCGGTAGGTGCCTTGGAACAAACTCCTCAGTCATTTTACCATTCCAACTATGTTGCCTTCCATGTGTATTCTTTTTTGTTTTTATTGCTTCCACTTCTTTGTTGCCTAGGTGATATATCTCCTTCCCTAGCCACTCTATCAAAGCATATGTCCAGCATATCTTTCTCATCTTCATCAACAGAATCCTCACCCAAATCAAGCATATTGTATTCCTCATCTTCATCATGAGAATCCTCGCCCAAATCAATTGTATTTGACACTAAGGCCATTGACTCATTCTTCTTTACAATCACACATTTAGGCACAAATACGGGAGCTTCTGGACTTAATTTGCTATTCAAAGTGGGTGGTGAGACCTGCTTTTCTTGGATCAAATCGTTGTCTTTCTTTGTTCACTTTACTTGCTTTCCAGTAGTCTTCGATAAAGCATCAAAGCTATTCGAACATAATAGGTCTCTTGAGGCATTACTAATATCTTGCTTCTTCTCACTGTCATGAAAATTTTCAGTCGCACCCTTTTCACTACATGGAGAATTATTTTGACTAGTTGGGATAAGGCTCCGATTACTAGTTGAATTTTTGTGTGCAACCAATGTCCAATTTTTAGTTGCATTCTTGGTTTCAACTTGCAAAACATGATGCCCAGAATTTTCAGCATCTTCAACATCAGATGTATCCACTAGTTTGTGTCCTGAATCTATTATTTTTAGGCCTAAACCAACTCGCGGCGCATCAACCCCAACTCTTGGTGTTCCCCCTTTGTATTCGGTAGTTGTTTGAACAACAATATTACTTGTAACAACATCCACTAAGTGTGCACGATTTTGCTCAGAAGTGACAGCAACCAACTGTCGATCTAAAGAAGTAGCTTTACTTTGATCGACATCTACAACCTTTCTTTTTTCATTTAGTATTTCTTTCACATCACCTTGATACTTTTCACTATCGATAGTACCTTTTGAAGCAACTTCAACGGTATCATCAATTTGTTTATTATTTTAAGTTCTTTTCGAGATCATACGACAACTATCTTCATCATGACCTTGGTGCTTACAATAATTTCAATACAAAGGTAGATTATCATATACAATCTCTTGAAAAACCTCGATTAACTTACCGGCCAGATTTTCCATCCACAAACTGCAATCTTATACTATTTGGAAGCTTTTCCATTAGATCAAGTACAACCTTGACACTAGTTGTGCTAGGTCTTCACTTGATTTGAGTAGCTTTATTTATAGCTATTGGTTTCCCAACTGCCGATGATATAGACAACAGAGACTTCTTTGCAAACAAATCTGGAGATGAGTTTGATAAAGAAATCCAAACCACATCTAACGTCGTTTCCTCCTTAGAATTATATCCAATGGACCATGGAAAAACCCTACATTGGTGCACCTCTCCATTGTAGAGAAGATAATTAACTGAGCGAGATAAAGCTAGTACATAATCTTCATATAGATCAAATCTCAACAAAATTTGTCTTGGAGCAAGTAAGCCAATTAAACAATTACCCTTGGTATCAAGATTTTTCGGTAAAATTGACCTCAGTACCTTCAAATCTGGCGCACCATGGGATAATTTAAACACCACTGCTTGATGCAATCCCTCTTCAATCATATCATACAGTCTTGCCTTTCCTCCATTAAAAATGTGATAGTAGGTTCTCCATGAATTATTTCGATTGATTTTGCGATTGTTTTTTAGTTAATTAAGGCATATTGCTTAGAATTTATAGTATTGGAATTAAAAAGGGTGGCGTATGTGGTGGTTTGGGGTGGGCTGGACAGCCTCGAAAGGAGGCCGTCCAGTGGCCGTAGCAGCCATGAGAGCTGCGCAGCTGCTAGCTAGGAAGGAAACCCTAGGTCAGCCATTTTTTCTCCCTGAATTTTCATTCACCCCTTAATTCATAAATTAATTACTCAAATCTATAAACACACATGAATATACCGAATGATGAAAGAACCGCATCCACTCTTTCAAACCTAACCCCTCATACAAATTTTCCAAGTAACACCCACAACATAACTTCTGCATCATTATTTTTGCTCACAATTAATATTGTTTTCTTATATTGCTTCATTAATAGAACTACCTCCAGATCCCGTCGACTGGGCATACGCTCACCTATTGAAATTGTGAATCAACTACCTGCAGAGAAAACACTCCCACTTGATGGCCTTCATTCATTCCTGAATCCTGAAAGAACCACCAGGACCCAACTAACAATGGTTGTGGAACCAATGTCTTATGCTTAAATACATTATAATGTCCTGTTTACCTCAAAAGATAGCTACCCTATTACTTTCAATTACCCCCCTAGCCCCCTAGCTTGGTTAACATTGACAGTCACAAAAAATTTATTTCAAACAGCTCACCTCCTAATATATTTGTATTATATTTCAACTCAAGTTATAATGGTATATATCCTTTAGTAGATCTTTTGTTCCATCATTAACATCCACATTCGACAAATGGTTGTTGCAGGTTGGAGAGAGATCAAACTATGATGCTACAAATAAGGACATGATTAATCTAATACATGATGTCTGCTTTGAACCATCTGTCGATCCTATCGGATCAATTGTGGATGCGGTATATCTGTCTCTCTTACAGAAGTACAACGACCGGCATACATGAAAAAAGACCAACACTGACACCTAAAAAGAATTCTTCCAGAATGTATGGCCTAGAGCGGTAGAAAGAGACAAGGTATTCTTTTAAATTCAAATTTTTCCCGTGCTATCAAATAATATCATTCTGATATACAATTTCATAACAACCATTTCACAATGTCGTACATTCAGATAAGTAGAGTTACAACTAATGAATCATGATGGAGATGACTTCCAAACAATGACTAAACACAAGCTTTGCACTGCAGCACCATCCAGCCTACACAACAACGAGATCGGCTAGGTTGAATGAATTCAAGAGCCCACAAACTATTCAATATAATATAGACCTTATTTAAATAATCGCTTCCATATCTTTATCAGAGCAACCAATACAAACATGTAACATCAGGCGTACAAGTTGTACTTTTGGTAGGTAATATAAGACTTTGTTAAAATATATAACTTGCAGGGGAAAATTTTGTCCACTTACAATGCTATCCATCTACAAACATAATGTGTTATTATTAAATATATTATTTAATTACATGCTAAGTCCGACATGATACTATTTCACTGCGTATGACGAGACACTTCAGCAATCTCTGAGGTACACAACTTGAACAAGTAAGAATTCAGATGACATGAATTTCCAAATGCTCACAAAATCCCCAATGAGCACGTATAATAAAACATGAAATACAACAGACAGAAAAGCATATAGATGAATTAGTTTATTTACATATACATCATAAATAACTATGTCCGCAAAAAAAACATCCCTGACATGCATAACACTTCAGCATTGTATAGACATTGCATTGCTACCATATGATGATTACAAAGTTTACACATCAATTCAAAAAAGAAAAATACAGAAAAAGCAAAATATATTACTCATCACTCAATATATTACATAAAACAAAGAAATTACACCCCGTGCTCTTTACCTAGTATATATATATATATTACTAATTGACATGAGTTGCATGTGTGGCGCACAAAATGCACGAATAGCGCACAATATATATATACATGATATGTTTTTACACAACATCTTTAACACCAGATGTATCCATTAGTTTGTGTCCTGGATCTATTTTTTTTCCTGAACCAACTCACAGCGCATCAACCCCAACTTTTGGCGTTCCCCCTTTGTATTCGGTAGTTGTTTGAACAACAATATTACTTGTAACAACATCCATTAAGTGTGCACGATTTTGCTTAGAAGTGACAGCAACCAACTATCGATCTAAAGAAGTAGTTTTACTTTGATCGACATCTACAACCTTTCTTTTCTCGCATCACCTTGATACTTTTCACTATCGATAGTACCTTTTGAAGCAACTTCAATGGTATCATCAAGTTGTTTGTTATTTTGATTTCTTTTCGAGATCAAACGACAACTATCTTCATCATGACCTTGGTGCTTACAATAATTGCAATACAAAGGTAGATTATCATATACAATCTCCTGAAAAACCTCGATCAACTTACCAGATTTTCCATCCACAAACTGCAATCTTATACTATTTGGAATTTTTCATTAGATCAAGTATAACCTTGACCCTAGCTGTGCTAGGTATTGACTTGATTTGAGTAGCTTTATTTATAGCTATTGGTTTTCCAACTGCCGATGCTATAGACAAAAGAGACTTCTTTGCAAACAAATCTGGAGTTAAGTTCGGTAAAGAAATCCAAACCACAACTAACGTCGTTTTCTCCTTAGGATTATATCCAACGGACCATTGAAAACCCCTACATTGGTGCACATCTCCATTGTAGAGAAGATAATTAACTGAGCGAGATAAAGCTAGTACATAATCTTCATATTGATCAAATCTCAACAAAATTTGTCTTGGAGCAAGTAAGCCAATTAAACAAGGGAAAAGGGTTAAAAATGCCCTTAACGTATCTCAAATGGTTCAAAAATGCCCTCCTTACACCTTTTGGTTTAAAAATGCCCTCAACGTTTTTTAAGGTTTAAAATTGCCCTTTATTTACAACACAATGACATGGCAATTGTGACATGGATTTTCTTTATCTATTTCAAAATATATGACCCACTTAGTCTAGAAATCCATTTCAAATCTGACCCGATATGACCGATTAATTTTGGATCTTTTGTTCTCGTTTGTTCTAACTCTCTTCTTTCTTCCTACCTCCTTCAGTTCGTCTTCTTTTTCCATTTCTCAGTTAATTTCAAGAAGAAAAGGAAGGAAGAACTACAAAGAATAAGGTTAGCTAAATCTTGAATTTGTTACTTGCTGACATTGAAACTTTCAAGAAGAAAATAAGATTTATCTTCCTTTGGTTCTGAAGCCTCCTGCTTCCAACTATAAACACCACCATTCAAGCTAATGACCAACCAAAAAATCCAATTCCCAAGAAAATGAGCCATAAAAACAAAAGCTTCATTTGCCATCTCCACCCACAATTTGGTCCTAGCAAAGACTCTCTGGCCTTCTTCAGCCTAAAACTTGAAGAGAAGCTCTAATTCGTGCCCAACAATTTGCAATTTACAGACATCTTTAATAGAATCCCCCTACATATCTTCAGAAAATGCCTTGAAAGCTTAGGAGCAAATCGACCCAGAGCAGAAAAGCTCATCAAAAGTCAATAATTGAC
>JAJOOI010071756.1:0-34350 GCA_029582585.1 Solanum bukasovii
TGGTAATTTAAATATTTTCTCTACACTAAGATCTAATTCTTTTCCTTTTATTTGTTCAAATATATTGATATCAAAAATTACTTTTTGTTCCGTAGATTCTTCATCTGTATATGTCTCTTTATTTATAATTTGTACGTCTTTTTCAGTCATTTTCTTCTATTTCATTTTCAGATAATTCATTGTCAAGTGATTCAAATTCATATATACTATCATCACTATCTGGTTCATAATCTATATAGTCTAATTGGGTATATTCTTCATTATTAATTATTATTTCAGATATTTGTCTTTTCTTTAGATTCTTAGGTAATTTACAATCTTTAGCAAAGTGTCCCAGCTGTCCACAATTATAACATGTACATTCTGTTATTTTTTTCTTTGGTCTAAATGGTCTTTTTGCTTTAGTGTTTTTTATGTAATATCTCCTACGAGGTCTCTTATACTTATATTGGGATTTATATTTTTTATATTTCCCTGAAGCCTATCGACCCAGGATACATCATTACCCAAGGAAGGAATGCTATAAGCCTATCGATCCATGGTACATTCAAGGATAGCTGTAGAGTCCTTATGAAAAGAATTCCATAAGCCTATCAATTCATGCTCTGTCATTACATTCTTATACTCATAAAAGGAATGTCATAAGCCTATCGATTCATGGTGCATTGACTCATTAAGAAAGGAATGCCACTAGCCTATCGATTCTAGAGTCTTCTTTACATTAGATCATTTATGAAAGGAATGCCTTAAGACTATCGATCCATATCCATCAAGTCAAGACACATTCATTATACAAGAAAGGGTGTCTAAGCCTACCACTTCAAGTTAGAACATTACATCATAGAAGCCCTTCCCATTCAATCACCATCATTCATGAGTGTCAATAGAGAATATACTATCCATAATAACACATTTACATTGTATACAAGATCATCATTCTATCATTGAAATCACATGCATATCCTTCACATCATAATCCTACATAGTAATTAAACACCTCCACCTTTCAATTGGATCAACATCTCTAGCATAATTCCACTTCAACATGTAATTTAGACATAACTTTCCTTCAAGGCCATGAATCTCAAATCACCAATGCACCAAAAATTTACCATGATTAAGGCATATATAATGATACAATTCAATAACCTAAAGCAATTTAGACATATTCCAATCATAAGCTTTCATAATCAACAAACCCACTTCATAAAGTCACAATTTAGTAATTGAGAGAAATCATGGGTTCATATAGTATTTTCATCATAAACCATCAATTAAACACCAATACAATAAATATATGACATTAGTAACTGTTTGAAATCGTTTGTTGAAAGAACCCATGAGATTGAGTAAAACCCTAGGTTTTCATGAACATGAAAACATTGAAAACTTCTTTGAAATTGACTCTAGGGTGAAAACTAACCCTAGATGAAGGATCACCATACGTTGCTTAAGATTCCCCAAGAAATATATTGAAGAACCACCTTGAAATCACCAACCCTAGCTTCAATGGCTCCCTTCTTCTTCCTTGAGTTTAGACAGAGAAATACTTGAGAGTAGATGGGTCTTCTTTTAATTCTATTTGGAGTGACTTAATTGAAAGGATTTAAGTCTTAAAAAAGGTCTTATAGTTGCTAGGAAAGGAATAGAGTAATGTGGACTCAACTTTGGAAAAGAACTAAGGACCCTTAAAGTTACAACATAAAATTCTGCCCCTTGCCCGTCTAAACTCGCCCTTTGGACCCTTAGGCTCACCAAGTGCACTAGTCGACTTGCCAAGTGCACCCTTGGCTCGCCCAAGTTTCCAATGAGCTCATAAATTGGGAAGTCCACTAGGTGGACTAGAGGGGAAATGGGCGACACGCCAAGTGCACCCTTGGCTCGCCCAAGTTTCCAGTGAGCTCATAAATTGGGCAGTCCACTAGGTGGACTAGAGGGGAAATGGGCGACATGCCAAGCTTGTTGGCGAGCTTGGACTTAGCTCGCCCTTTGGTCCAGCATCATGGCCAAAATGGGGCAGCCACTAGGCGAGTACAAGAGCACGAGGGAGACTCGCCCAACCCCTTGGGCTATCAAACATCCCATCGCCAAACAGCCCCTCAAGGAACAAGGTTTCTTTCACCCTATCTTGCTATTCTAGGCCCTTGCTTGCACCCTAGGCTTCCACCTTGCTCCATTTAGGTTGTAAAATAGCCTACACATCAACTTAAAGTAACTCTAACCCAAACGTTAAGGCTCTAGTTCAACCTATCACTTTCTGAGTCGTTACATTATCCCCCACTTAGGAAACATTCGTCCTCGAATGACACTTAAAATACATTAAGGGAAAAATGACTCGAGACTAGCAGCCCAACAATCATGCAACATCATAAACAATGCATAAACATAGGAGGAAATATTAACTCCACATCAATAAGCTAATTGCCACACAAGCAAGTAGGAACTACATCTACATACTCATTATGCATCAAAGCAACAACACTTCTCATTATGTTGGAGGAACTTCATTCTCCAACTCACATCATGCTCATTATAACATCATTAAACACAATTAGGCATGTTCAACATTTAACCTCATGAAGCATATAGACAACTCATATCAAATGCAATCTCAACATGAGGAACATAAATAATGAAAACTCATTTTTTTCTGATATAAACAAGAATTCAACTAGAACATGCATAACATAAGGAGACCATGGAAACTCATATTCACACATGACTCCAAAACATGGAACAAGCTACTAGGTACTCTTGGTCTCAAGCTTGAATAAGAATAGAAGGAAAGAGATAAGGATCAACACTCTCAACAACCTTACTATTCAACATACTATCCCCCACGTAGGAGAAAACCCAACTAAGGCTAACATGAAAACAACATAACAACCTCAATAAAATATTCATGACCACAAAGAACTATCACTTAGCGGTATCTTCATCCGGGTTAGCTCCCTTGCCCTCATTGGCTTGAAGTGCATAGAAATTGTTCTTCTTAGGAGCATTAGGATCTGGACCAACATAAAAAGCTTGCTTGGCCTCCCTTCCTGTGCTGTAAGAGTAGGGCAATTTCTCACTTGGTGATCATGCTTTCCGCAACTATAGCACCCACTAGTACTGGCTAGGCACTTCCCATGATGCTTCTTCCCACAAGTGGTACAAAGTGGTTTATAAAATGGAGGTCCATCACCTTTTTCCTCATTAACCTCAGGAGCACTAGAAGAATCTTGGTTAGGAGCTCTCTTCTTGAACCTAGGTTGACGTTGATCATCGAACCTACCCCTTTTCAACTCCCGACCGTTCCTTTTAAGTTTGGAATCCTCAATAGATTGACCAAACACCATAAGTCTAGAAATGCCCATATCATTATGAAGCATCGTCGTACGACACTCTTCCTCAACTAGGTCAGATATACCCGTCACATACCTACTCATCTCATCCCTAGGGTTAGACACCAAGGATGGAGCATACTTAGACAAGAGGGTAAATTTCAAGGTGTACTCTTCCACACTCATGCTACCTTGCTTAAGATTGATAAACTCCTCAACCTTACACTCCCTCTTCTCATGGGGAAAGTACATACCAAGGAATTCTCCCTTAAACTCCTCCCATTCTATAGGACCCACTTCTAAAGGCCTATTATTTTTCCATTGAGTGAACCACACTTGGTCAACCTCTTTTAATTGATAGGAAGCCAACTCCGCTTTTTACCTAGAAGTTACCCCCATAGCATTGACTATCTTATAAACTTCATCCAAGAATTCTTAGGGATCCTCTCACACTCTAGAGCCATGAAATATCGGAGGATTTATCCTTACAAAGTTTCTCAACCTTGAGGCCACGGTACTCTCATTAGCATTCACCCTAGGCCCCACATCTCGGTTAGCTTTAGCCATCATGGCTTGAGTTAGGGTTAGAAAAGCTGTCCTAATCTCTTCATTGGTCATGGCCGGAGCTTCAACTGGAACTTCTTTCTCTTGAGGCACTTGGTCACCTTAAAGACCTTAGTTACCTTGAGGACTTTGGGGAGGAACTCCCTCATTTACAATCTCATATTCTATCCTTCTTGGGTTAGCCCTTGTATTCATATCCTATAAACACAAGAGAAGGATTAGGAAAAGGACATCTATAAAGCTAAACTCTAAGGCACGACTTCAAGAATATGAAAGAAGTGTAACTTCCTAACGTCCTATAGCCTCTCGCTCATAGATGTGTCGCGACTCACACCGATGAACAAGACTCTACTAGACGTGGCTTGTGAGACATCGATCCTAAAACCATTTCAAAAATCTGATGCTCTGATACCATGTTTGTCACGACTCGAGAGCACCCCCTAGTCGTAACACGACGTACTCGACCACGAAGGGGTCTTATACATGCCTCATAGCAGTCATTCATCGCATAGGTAATAGAAATAGTACAAAATTAAAACCTTTCATTAAAACCATACGATTCAAAACATTCATTTCACAATCTTTCAAAAGACACAGGGGAAGTCTAAGTCTCACATGGCCATCTTAGACACAATCTCAAGACATATGTAGGGACACGACCTTTTACTATCATACAAATACCAAATGTCTATTACATGAAAAAGGAAAGAAACTTCAAAAAGACACTTGTCCTCGATCTATGAGGACGTACCACTCTAGCCTTGGAGGAAAAATAGTAATCCAAGTAATTCAATCTAGCTTGAAGCAATCACTTGTCGTAACATGCACTTGTAGTAAAACTAAGAGAAATATGGGTTAGCACACAAAAATGTACTAAGTATAATTACCATGCAAAAACATGTTTTAAAAGGGGCATTTTGGTTGAAAACCATGCATCATGCCACTTTTTAGAAATACCATGAACAATAGCATAAGAGACATACAATACAAGTATAACCATCATACAAGTCATAACTACACATTTAGACAATATCATCATGTCAACCATTACCATCACCTTGGACCTCATCTTAAATAACCCTCATGTTATACCTTCTGCAATGCATGGATGGCATCCCATACCACCATCCACACCAAGGCACCACATTAAGGTCACCAAAGGTGAACTTACCATTCCTTCATTTTCACCTTTACACCATATCCATACATAAGAGACATAACATTTCATAAGGCATGATAAGGGAAAATAACTCATAATACAACCCGAGTATAGCATGCATATCACATTAAGCATTTAAGAGTCAACAATCTTCAATTACTTCATTTAGAGGACTTTCATACATTAGTCATTATAACTTAGAGAAGTCACTATGACCCTATCAAAGCCTACTCGTGCAATGTATAGATGGAGTCCCATACGACCACCGACACTTCATATAACCTCTCAAGAAACCATAATGCACATCTCACATGATGGGAATAAGCGTTCAACCTACATAGACCATGCAAGCTAGACATGGAATCCAGTGTCATATAGCCCAACACCATAGAGAGGTGTTCCACTTGCCTAAGGTCGAATGATAACATTAGCTTGGATGGAATCTGATGGCTTATATCCTATGTGGGCACATAGTTATAGGATATGAAGATGTTCCTTGGAACAGTACCCTAACATTAGGAGAGTTTCAATCGAACCATATCCACTCGGTACTTAGCTTACATTCCCATAGATCATTTCATTCACAATACATTAGTGTAATAGAGAGGAATGCCATAAGCCTATCGACCCATGATACATCATTACCCAAGGAAGGAATGCTATAAGACTATCGATCCATGGCCCCTCATTACATTATTATACTCATGAAAGGAATGACATAAGCCTATCGATTCATGGTATATTGACTCACTAAGAAAGGAATGCCACTAGCCTATCAATTCTAGAGTCTTCTTTACTTTAGATCATTTATGAAAGGAATGCCACTAGCCTATCCATTCTATCACCATCATTCATGAGTGCCAATAGAGAATAGACTATCAACAATAACACATTTACATTGTATAAAAGATCATCATTCTATCATTGAAATCACATTAATATCCTTCACATCATAATCCTACATAGTAATAAAACACCTCCACCTTTCAAGTGGATCAACATCTCTATCACAATTCTACTTCAACATGTAATTTAGACATAACTTTCCTTCAAGGCCATGAATCTCAAATCATCAACCCACCAACAATTTACAATGATTAAGGCATAGATAATGATACAATTCAATAACCCAAAGCAATTTAGACATACCCCAATCATAACCTTTCATAAACAACACACCCCCTTCATAAAGACACAATTTAGGAATTGAGAGAAATCATGGGTTCATAGAGTATTTTCATCATATCATCAATTAAACACCAATACATTCAATATATGACATTAGTAACCATTTGAAATCGTTTGTAGAAAGAACCCATGAGATTGAGTAAAATTCTAGGTTTTTATGAACTTGAAAACTTTGAACACTTCTTTGAAATTGACTCTAGCGTGAAAGCTAACCCTAGATGAAGGATCACCATACCTTTCTTAATATTCCCCAAGAAATTTGAGGAAGAACATCCTTGAAATCACTAACCCTAGCTTCAATGGCTCCCTTCTGCTTCCTTGAGTTTAGAGAGAGAAGTACTTGAGAGTAGATGGGTCTTCTTTTAATTCTATTTTGAGTGACTTAATTGAAAGGATTTAAGTCTTAAAAATGTTTTATAGTTTCTAGGAATGGAATAGAATAATGTGGACTGAACTTTGGAAAAGAAACAAGGACCCTTAAAGTTACAACTTAAAAATCTACCCCTTGTCCATCTAAGCTCGCCTTTTGGACCCTTAGGCTCGCCAAGCGCACCCTTGCTTCGCCCAAGTTTTCAAAGAGCTCATAAATTGGGCAGTCTACTAGGCAGACTAAATGAGAAATGGACGACACGCCAAGATGGTTGGCGAGCTTAGACTTAGCTCGCCCTTTGGTCCAGCATCTTGGCCAAAATGGGATAGCCAATAGACGAGCACAAGAGCCCAAGGGAGACTCACCCAACACCTTGGGCAATCAAGCAGCCCCATCGCTAAACAGCCCCTCAAGGAACAAGGTTTCTTTCACCCTATATTTCTAGTCTAGGATCTTGATTGCACCCTAGGATTCCACCCTGCTCCATTTAGGTTCTAAAACAACCTACACATCCACCTAAAGTCACACTAAGCCAAACATTAAGGTTCTAGTTCAACCTATCATTTTCCGAGTCGTTACCTAGCCATGATGGTCTAGTAGTGTGAAACCTCTCTACCTTTTCCGGTGTTGATTACCGAATTGTGCAGATGAGTTCGGGTGCCTAGACATGAGAAGCAGGATGTGGAAGTGATTCCCACCTCCTGTACTGACATCCAGAGGATTGAGGTGGAGTACTTGAAGGATAGGGCATTGAAGAAGAAGGCATCCCCGGTGGACACATCCCCAGTTGTGGATACAAATGCATTACCTGCAGAGGCACCTTCACCTACTCTGGCCCCTGGGCCTTCAGGAATATCCAACACTGCTCCTTCCATGATGCGTAGTTCCTCTACAGCTCCCTTACTTCCTAGGTCTGGTGCCTCTACTACTGCTTCTTCTCGAACTCCACTCACTCAGGGTGCATTACTACAGATGGGGCAGCTAGCCCATTTTGCTGATAGACGCGCCTCCATAATTGGTGCCACCATTCCTGGCATGATCGAGAGGGACCTTGATGATGTTGGGACACCCCTCAGTTCTATTATTGATGCCCTTATGGCAAGGATAGCGGTGTGCGAGCGTGACCAAGGAGCTACTGAAGAGGTGACGGCTCTATAGGTCGTTATTGCTGAGCTGAGGAGAGATGTGGACCAACTAAAGTCCGCCGATATGTCGATGATTTTTGGGACGGTGGAGATCCTTGATATGCTAGTTGATCTAGATATGCCTCCTTCTACCACAAGAGATGAGGTTCGAGCTGAGGAGGTAGCTGTTGCCGAGTATGAGGATGAGACCGATAAGGAGCAACTGGGTGTTGATGAGGAGGCTACTTATAAGGGCTTTACATATATTGAGGAGGCCATGGTAGAGTCAGTTGTGCAGATCTCTTTGGCAGACACTCCCTTGGCTGACCGTAGTGGTGTTAAAATGCTGATGTGACACAGGGCACTGATGCCTCGACAGATGGAGCGACTGTGTAGACATGATTTTCTTTACCTCCTTCTCTGTCACTTTTATTGACTTTTAGTGTTTTTATTGCATTTTTGGACAAATTGCGTTTTGTTTGTGGTGGGGTGAGGTATTTCCAAACCTACCTTTTGTGATTATTACTCTTGCTTATATATATATTGGGTTTTGTGTTGTAAATTGTGTTTTGGCACTATTTTTTGGATGTTTGAGCTTGTGGCTCCTTGTTTTAATTGCAAATGGTTTTTGAACCCTTCTAAAAAAAATTGCCACCTCATGTGTATTTAATTGTGGTTGTTCTTGTGCAAATTTGAGTGTTAGTTATAATCAATACCGATGACTTGAATAGTGCTCTCAATTGAACAAAAATTAATGTGCGGCTACAATGAGGCCAAATGAAGTTGCATAGGCAATATGTTAACTTTTTGCATCTCTTTGTGACTAACCGAATATCGAATTGACTCTCTTGTGATGAACATTGCACACTAGCGAAAGTGTGGAGTCTTGTTTGATATTTGTGCCAATGCCTTATGTGATGAGCTTACCGTGAACCTTGTGTGATGACACCAAGAACTTTCCCCGTTGGTCCGGTTGACTAAGTGATTCAAGTTCCTGAAATGATCTTAGGCAACAATTTGAAAGAGTGAAACAATTTTACATTATACCTCTTTTGTGGCAAACCTTGTGAGTGTGTGAACTTTGTTTGAACACCCTTTGAGCGTGGTGAAAGGAGAAGGTAAATCAAGAAGTGCAAAGAAGTCCCCCTTTTGGTCCATGATTTTGAAAACGATGGAACACCTCCATACAAAAAAAAAAGAGAAACATAAAAGAAGAATGAAAAAGAAAAAGAACGAAAAAGTTTTGAAATAAAGTTGTGAAAGTGCAAGAGAAATGGGGTGTTCGGTATTCCATGAGAAGTGAATAATGAGGTGACCTTTGAGCATGGGTGAAAATGTTGAAGAAAAGGAAATAAAGTGTTGTTCATACCACATTTCATGAGGATAGCAGCCACTGAGCCTAAATGACCATACGTTTACACTCAGCCCCGTTACAAGCCTTGAAAATACCTTTTTTGATCTTGAGTGAGCTGAAGAGAATTTTGATTGGAAAATAAGGGCAAACCTATCGGTGAAGTCATGCATCTGTTCATCTTTGTGAGTGTCAGAGTTCCATGTGATTCTGGAACTATAAAGTGTTGAACAATTGTGTGAATATGGAATCATTCTTTGTGTGAGGTCCTTTGAGTAGCTTTGTTGAGATTGAAGTTGCATTTGAAGCAAGTATTGTGAACTTGAGATTCTTTGGTAATGGTGAGTCCCAACTTGAATCTTTGAGTGCACAATTGATCCTTGCATGCGTAAGTTGAGTCTTGTTGTGTGTGACACATTCAAACTTACACCTCAATTAAGAGATATAAACGGTCGAGGTCAATTTATAGAACTCAATGTGAGTTGAGGTCGATCCCACAAAGAATTTCTTTACAGAAATGATTTCACTGTCGTGTTTATTCAAATGTCGTTATTATTTCCTAAAGAAAAGATTACGGAAAGTAAAATGGGTTTAGTTGTGATGTTTTAGTAACTAAAATTTGTAATCAAAATATAGATCAACAAATAACAGAGTTTTAGTTCTCAAGTTGTTTCGATGATTAAAGGAAACCAGGATTGTGTTCCCCATAATGTTACACCTAATGTTCTTCCTTAGTTGAGTTCAGACCATTTATCCCTACAACATGCAGTCGAGTTAGATATATCTGATACTTCTCAGTCTAATCAGATAATATTCACTCAAGTCCTCTCGGTCCCAAAGTATTACTAGTTTTACCCTCGTTTACAATGGTGTTAAAATTCTTTTCTCTCGAACTCAAACTTTGACTCCATTTATTCCAATTAATTTAGCTTTCTCCTAACTATTATTTTTCTCTCGAAAAAATAATAGATAGAGGATCATTCCAATGCGTTACTCATCAGAATAAATGAATAATGAAAGCTAGATTATAAGTTTCAAATAGAAATCGCCCATCACTCATTTTACAAAATTACACTTTGGTTTTATGTCATAGATCTCACAATCCCTGTTATGGTGTTTAGCCACTTATGATTTCACAAAAACATTTAGAAATATCAAATGAAATCATGTTTATGAAGTCCTTACGAGAATAAGTAAATCACCAAGTCACTTTGATAATCCAAAAACCGGAAATCTTAACTTCGAACTTAATTCAATGTTAAAAGTCAAAAATCTAAAACTAAGAATAATAGAAACTTGTTCGTCGTTCAAGGTTCGACAAGATAAAACATAAAAACCGACCTAATTAATTCAAATAAAGTATTTTTAAAAGAGTCCTAGTCGAAGTTCGTCGGACCTATCATGACTGCTCCCACGACCCGTCATGGGCTTCACGGTCCGTGAATCCCTTCGTGATCTTCACTTGGATTCACCAAAAGCTATTTCTTCAAGGCTTGCACACTGTAACTTGTCATGGACGTCACCACGGGTTGTGGCACTGACCACAATCCATAAAGGTGCCCGTCATCTTCACTTGGGCCAATTCACACTTCAGCTTTTCAAGGTCTCTTCACTGGTTCTACTTCACGAACTGCATCACGACCCGTCATAGGTATTACGGTCCGTCACGTCTCCCGTGGTCCTTACTTAGCATTGCCACAAGTTGGCTTCTCAAATCCTGCTCATTGGAAATTACATCATGGACAACACCACAGACCGTTGAAGAGACCACGATCCGTCTGGGTGTCCGTGGTCTTCACTTAGAACTTCCCGCATTTGGGTCTTCAATGTTGGCCTACTGGAAATGTTACCACGGATGCTATCACAATCTGTCTTAAGCTTCATGGCCCGTAAAGGCGTTCGTGATCTTCACTTCATTTGTCAGTACTTCAGATTTCCGTTTGCATTTTCAACTTTTCTATCTTCTTTCCCTTCCACTTGTTTCACCTGTACAAAAACTACCAAACACATTATATCCACATAAATACACTCAATTTTAGTATCAATTCTTAGTTTTCAAGCATAAAATCCTTGCACAATTACTAAAAAGTACTATTCTTTCTAAGAATTATAATAATTGTTCGACTCTGAAAACTACAACTCTAACTAGTATTTATAGTTTTCACAGATTTGTGCTGCAGCGGATCATTCGGCGTCGTTAGTCGGAATCGCCGATCAACTCGGTGATTCGCCATTTGGTGTAGTTCATCACCATCTTTCACCAATCTTCAACATCGACGTGCTCTGGGTCATTGGGCGACATGGTACTGCTTCACAGAACTTCTCGGCGATGCGCCGACTGCTCCCTATCTCCGCCGACTTGATCCTTTCCTTCAAGGCTCCGCACACTGGAACAAAAGGAGAAGTAAGACCCTTCGGCGACTCGCCAAGTGGACTCGACGATCCTCTGGCCTTCATTTCTTCGTTCTTCTCAGCCTTTTCGTTCCTTTTTGCGACCTAGTGTCCATGCTTTCCTTCAAACATCAAATACCTGAAACTTAAGGGTTTTCATCAGATATTTAGATAAAATAAGCATTTGAGGACACAATTTCTATAAAAATATAGCCCTAAATGAGTCCAATTTGTGGACTTATCACTAATCACCTTCATGATGACCACCTATCGGAGAGGAGTGACAGGCTTCTAGAATATGCAACATCTCAGCTTCAAGAATACTTCTCCTGATGATGTTATCAGCACACACCCTGTACATAAAAGGTTCATCCCAAAAATACCTACCCACATCATGCATGAACCTCTTCCTTTGTTGAATTTTCAGCCCATTAGGCATCAAATCACTAACAAGAAAGTTACAAAATCAGCAAACCAAGGAATAAGATCAAGAGTACCGGCTAATACCTGCTCATTTGGGAACGAATCATTTTTATCAAGATTGAGTTCCTCATTCTTTTCAGCTTCCAAACTTGATAGGTGATCACTCACCTGATTCTTACAACCTTCCCTATCCTTAACCTCAAAATCAAACTACTAAAGAAGTAATACCCATCTGATCAACCTTGGCTTGTCATCTTTCTTTGCCATGAGGTATCTCAGAGATGCATTATCCGTATGGATTATCACTCCAGTACCCAGTAAGTAAGCTATAAATTTCTAAAAAACGTCCAAACTCACACCTCAACTAAGAGATATAAACGGTTAAAGTCAACTTATAGAACTCAACTTGAGTTGAGGTCGATCTCACAGAGAATTTCTTTACAGAAATAATTTCACTATCGCGTTTATTCAAATGTCGTTATTATTTCCTAAAGAAACAATTACGGAAAGTAAAATGGGTTTAGTTGTGATGTTCTAGTAATTAAAATTTGTAATCAAAATTCATATCAACAATTAATAGAGTTTCAGTTCTCAAGTTGTTTCGATGATTAAAAGAAACCAGGATTGTGTTCCCCATGACGTTACACCTAATGTTCTTCCGTAGTTAAGTTCAGGTAATTTATCTCTACAACATGCAGATGAGTTAGATATATATGATACTTATTAGTCCAATCAGATAATGTTCACTCAAGTCCTCTCGGTCCTAGAGTGATACTAGTTTTACCCTTGTTTATAATGGTGTTAAAGTTCTTTTCTCTCAAACTCAAACTTTCACACCATTTCTGCGAGTTAATTTAACTTTTTCATAACTATTATTTTCCTCTCGAACAAATAATAGATACAAGCTCATTCCAATATGTGAACTCATCAGAATAAATGAATAATGAAAGCTAGATTATAAGTTCCAAGCATAAATCGCCTATCACTTATTTTACGAAATTACACTTTTGTTTTACGTTATATATCCCACAATCTCAGTTGTGGTGTTTAGCCACTCATGATTTCATGTAAACATTCAGAAATATCAGTTGAAAACATGATTAAGAAGTACTTACGAGAATAAAAAAATAAACAAGCCAGTTCAATAATCCAAAAACCAGAAATCCCAATTTCGAACTTAATTCAATGTTAAAAGTCGAAAATCTGAAACTGAGAAAAATGGAAACGTGTTCTTCGTTCAAGGTTAGAAAAGATAAAAGATAAAAAATGATCTAATTAATTCAAATAAAGTGTTTTAAAAAGAGTCCTACTCGAAGTAGGATTGAACTGTCGGACGTATCACGACTACTTTCACGACCCGTCAAGGTCTTCACGGTCTGTGAAGCCCTTCGTGGTCTTCACTTGGATTAACCCAAAACAAGTTCTTCAAGGCTTGCACACAGTAACTTGTCACAAACATCACCACAGGTCGTGGAACTGACCACAGTCCATAAAGGTACCCGTAGTCTTCACTTGGGCTAATTCACTCTTCAGCTTCTCAAGGTCTCTTCACTAGTTCAACTTCACGAAATGCATCACGACCCATCATATGTATTACGGTCCGTCAGGTCTCCCGTGGTCCTTTTTAACATTGCCACAATTTGTCTTCTCAAAGCCTGCTCACTGGAAATTACATTACGGACAACACCATGGACCGTTGAAGAGACCGCGGTCCGTCTGGGTGTCTGTGGTCTTCACTTAGAACTCCCCACGTTTGGGTCTTCAATGTTGGCCTACTGGAAATGGTTCCATGGATGCTATCATGATCCGTCTTAAGCTTCACGGCCAGTAAAGGCGTCCGTGATCTTCACTTCATTTTTCAGTACTTTATATTTCCGCTTGCATTTCATCTTTTCTATCTTCTTTCCCTTCCACTTGTTTCACCTTTACAAAAACTACCAAATGCATTATATCCACATAAATACACTCGATTCTAGTATCAATTCTTAGTTTTCAAGAATCAAATGTGCCGCGATTTCGCAACACATCAATGTGCATTCATGGTTGAATATGTGTTGCTCCAATATTTCTACCGAACTTTTCATTCGGTAAATAAAGGAGTAGCTGATCAATTGGTTCGAGGTGGAATAATATTGTAATCGTTTGAGGTGGTTTCAATTTTTCTTGATGACATGACGAAAATAAATCAAGCATGGTACACTCAAGAAGATCAAGTTTCGCCTTTTTCTTTAAAATGACTCAAGAGCAATGTGATAAACAAAGAGAAAAGAGATGAAAAAATCAACAAGATGTTATCTCAAATGGAGCTTCTACAAGCTCAAATGTTAAAAAATGTGAAAAAACCCAAAGCAGCAAGAACAGCGTTTAGATTTGAGGAGGGTTCTTCCTCGAGCTATTCTAAGCTGGGGGAGAATCAAGGTTAGAACTTTCACAGATTTGAGGAGGGTTTCCACCCACACTACTTGCAGCGTGGGTATCAAGGTTGGAACTCTCACAAAGAAGAAGATTGGAGAAGATACTATCAAGAATTGGATTAGTAAAGTGATCCTTCGAAACGAGAGGATGATCATGAAGAGGATCAAACTCAATCGAGTGAGATCCCAAAGTCAAACGGGAGTGCAAGTAGTCTCCGAGTGGACCATTTGTTGTCTCGCATCCTTGACAAAGTTGAGGGCTTAGATGACTTACTAAAAAGGATGAAAGTCAATTTCTCATCATTAAATAATAGAGTGAACTATCACGTTGATGCAATCAAGCTAATTGAAGGTCAGTTGAGTCGACTTTTGGCACAATTGGAACAAAAAATAATGGGGGATGGCGAGACCATACACATAACTTTGGTGGAGGATGGTGATATAGATCTGGCTGTAGTTACTCGTAGTGGAAAGGTAGCGGTAGGTGATATGAAGGGTAGTGATGAAGCACAAGCTCATGAAGAAGACAAAGGTATTGAGGAAAAAGAGATACCCATCCAACAAAGCGTTGCCAAAGAGTTACAAAAAGATGGAGGTAAAAGCACTCCAATCTCAAAATTGGTGCAACCTCTCACCAAAATACCTCCCCTATTTCCCCAATGTGTCAAGAAGAAAATTGGGTATGAAAAGTTCAACAAGTTCTTATCGGTGTTCAAGACATTATCAATTAATCTCCCTCTAGTGGAGGCATTGTTGGAGATGTCGGGTTATGCCAAGTTTAGAAAGGAGTTAGTCACAAAGAAAACAAGCTTGGACTTCGAAACAATTGAAGTCTCTCATAGTTGTAGTGCAATTATGACTAATGAGATGATTAATAAAAAGATCCTGGCGCCTTAACCATTCTTTGCACTATCGGTATGCTCCAATTTGCCAAGGCCCTATGTGATTTGGGAGCAAGTATAAATCTAATACCATACACAATCTATAAACAACTTTGGTTGGGTGAACCGAAAACCACAACAATGAGGCTTTTGATGGAAGAATGATCGATCAAGTACCTCATAAGGATACTCTATGATATCTTGGTAAAATTTGACTGATTCATCTTTCTGACTGACTTTGTCATCCTTGATTGCGAGATTGATGCTGAAATTCCCATTATTTTGGGAAGACCAATCTTAGCAACAGGGAGAGGGCTGGTGGATGTTGAAAGTGGAGAATTGAAGTATCGAGTGAACGAAAATGAAGTCACCTTTAATGTGTGTAAGTCAATGAAGCACCAAAGCGATATTCATGTGGTTTTGACTATTGATGTAATTGATGAAACAGTGGACAGTGTGAGCAATTTGACGTGTATGAGTGAACCACTTAAGAATGTGCCTGCAAACTATGAAGAGTCCGAAGTCCAAGGTTACCATGAGGTAGTAGCTGCCCTTTCGAGTTTGGGGGAATATTCAAAGACTCCATTAAAGATGGATAATGATCTGAAAATTTGAGAAAGTCTTCCCGCGAAGCCAACAACGGAGGAACCACCTAAGCTTTAGTTGAAAGTGCTCCCTTCCCTTCTTCGATATGCATTCTTGGGGGGAAATAACACCTTACCCGTAATCATTGCAGCTAACTTGCATGAATGGAAAATAAATTTGCTCCTTGAAGTGTTGAGAAGATACATCCAAGCTATTGGATGAAATATCGTTGACATTGTGGGAATTCCACCAGAAATTTGCACTCACAAAATTCAACTTGATAGCGAGTGTAAACCTAGTGTTGAGCATCAAAGGAGATTGAACCCA
This sequence comes from Solanum bukasovii, assembly GCA_029582585.1. Lineage (NCBI taxonomy): Eukaryota > Viridiplantae > Streptophyta > Magnoliopsida > Solanales > Solanaceae > Solanum > Solanum bukasovii. Next base: position 16,104 of record JAJOOI010071756.1, read on the forward strand.
CCGATGCAAGATGTGGTGAAAAAGGAGGTAGTGGTTGGATGAAGGGGTGATCTACCCTATTGTGGATAGCAAGTGGGTGAGTCCGGTACATTGTGTACCAAAAGAGAAAGGCATCACGGTATTCCCAAATGCAAAGGTGGAGCTTGTTTCTATGAGACCGGTAACCGGATGGCGAGTATGCATGAATTACCAGAAGTTAAATTCATGGACCGAAAAAGATCACTTTCCCATGCCTTTTATTTATCAAATGATTGATCGGCTTTCAGAAAGAAGATGATATTGCTTTTGAGATGAGTACTCCAGATATAATCGAATCTCTATAGCTCTGAAAGACCAAGAGAAAACTATTTTGACTTGTCCATATGGGACGTTTTCTTTCAAAAGGATGCCGTTTGGGTTATGTAATGCTCCAGCAACATTTCAATGTTACGTGCTATCTATTTTTGCTGATATGGTAGAAGATTCGATGGAAGTCTTCATGGATGACTTCTCAGTTGTGGGTGATACTTTTGAAGCATGATTGGCACACTTGGGACAGGTCCTTCAAAGATGCGTGGAGACAAACTTGGTCCTAAATTTGGAGAAATGCCACTTTAATGTTAGGGAAGGTATAGTTCTTGTCACAAATTGTCACAAAAAGGGCTAGAAGTTGATAAAGAAAATATCGAAGTAATTGAAAAGCTACCACCACCGATCTCGGTGAAAGGTATCTGTAGTTTTTTGGGGCATGCCGGTTTTTATCGGGGGTTCTTCAAAGACTTTTCAAAAATTGCACACCCTTTGTGCAAGCTCTTGTAGAAGGAAGTAAAATTCTAATTTGATGACACATGTATGGCATCTTTGAAGTGTTTGAAAAATAAATTGATTTCCACCCCAGTTATCATTAGTCCCGATTGGTCAGCACCCTTCAAAGTGATGTGTGATGCAAGTGGTATAGTATAAGGTGTTGTGTTGGAGGTAAAAACGCAACAAGCTATTCCATTCCATTTATTACGCAAGAAAAACTTTGAATGGTGCTCTGCATAACTATACAGTTACGGAGCAAGAATTACTTACGGTGGTATATGCATTTGAGAAATTCTGGACATACTTGCTAGGCACCAAAGTGGTTATACACACCGATCACATTGCTCTGCATTTTTTGATGGCAAAGAAAGATGCTAAGCCAAGATTAATAAGGTGGGTGCTATTGTTGCAAGAATTTGACTTTGAATTCAAAGACAGAAGAGGTTGTGAAAATTAAGTGGATAATTGCATATCAAGATTAGAAGGCAAGGAAAATGATTAGCTGGAGGTGGACATAAATGATTCCTTTCCCGATGAAGAGGTATTCACGGTAATCCTACAACAAATTCCTTGGTATGGTAATTTCGCTAACTATGTAGTATGGGGTTGATACCGGTAGAACAGAGCTTTTATCAACAAAAGAGGTTCTTGTTTGATGTCAAGAAATACTTTTGCAATGAACCATACTTATTTAGAGAGTGTGCAGACCATATCACTAGGAGATGTTTGGCGGAAGAGGAATTTAACTTTTGGATAATTTTGTTTGCATTTGAGGACAAATGGTTTTATTTGTGGTGGGGTAAGGCCCACCCTTTGTGTGACTTGTTGTCAGTATTGATGTTTTGTTTATCTATCTGGGTTTGAGTTGAATTTGTGTTTTACACTGCTTTTTCTGAAAAGTTTGATCTTGTAGCTCCGTGTTTATAATTGCAAATGATTTTTTACCCTTCCAAAAAAAATTTGCCACCTCTTGTTTGTGTTGATTGTGGCTGCTCTTTTGCAATTTTGAGTATTGGTTTTGATCAATACCGATGACTTGAATAGTGGTTATAATCGAACAAACATGAATGTGCAGCTACGATGAGGCCAAATGAAGTTGCATAGTCAATATGTGAACTTTTTGCATCTCGTTGTGACTAGCGATTGAGTCTCTTGTGATGAGCTTTGCACACATGCGAAAGTGTGGAGTCTTATTTTGACATTGGTGTCGATGCGTTGTGTGATGAGCTTACCATGAACCATGAATGATGACACCTAGAATTTGCCTCATTAGTCCGGTTAACTAAGTTAGGCAATTCTTGAGATGATCTTAGACAACTTTAAAGAGTGTGAACCAATTTGACATTATACCTCTTTTGTGGCTTACCTTGTGAGTGGGTGAACCCTATTTGAGCACCCTTTGAGCCTTAACCTTTTCTTGGAAGAAACATGATGAAAACATAACCTTTCTTGATCAATTACCCATAATTCTCATGATTTGTGGCCTGTTTGAATAGCCAACTTAGGCCAAAAGCCTAAGTTGAGGGAGTGGTGAAAATAAAAGGCAAATCAAGAAAATACAAAGAAGTCCCTTTTGCCCATGTGTTAAGAAAAATGGAACCCCTCCATATAAAAAAAAAGGGAAAAAGAAGAAAAGAATGAAAAAGAAAAAGAAAGAAACAGTTGTGAAAATACAAAGAAAATGGGGTTTCTAATGGTCCATGGAAGATGAATAAGAGTTGACTTTTGAGCTTGAATGAAAATGATGAAGGAAAGGAAAGAACGTGTTGTGGACATCACATTTCATGAGGATTACAACTTATGAGCCTAAATGAACAGACCTTTGCACTCAGCCCCATTAGAAGCCTTGAAAATACCTTTTTGATCTTGAATGAGTTTAACCAAAACTCGATTGGAAAATAAGGGCAAAACTATGGGTAAAAATCACACATTGTGCTCATCTTTGTGTGTGTGAGCATTGCATTTGATTCCGGAACTCTAAATCGTTGAATCATTGTGTGTGAATATGGAATCATTCTTTGTGTGAGGGAATTTGATCACCTTTGTTGAGCTTGAACTTGCACTTGAAGCAAGTAATGTGTGCTTGAGAATCTTTGGTAATGGTAAGCCACAACTTGAATTTTTGAGTGCACAATTTATCGTTGCATAAGTAAGTTGAGTCTTTTTGTGTGCATTCATGACTGAGTCTTGTGAAGCACTATTTGAGACATCCTTTTTGAACTGCTGAACTTGAGAATTACTTGAGGACAACCAAAAGTTTAAGTTGGGGGTGTTGATGAGTCCACGATTTGCACTCATTTAGGGATTTATTATAATAGTCTTAGTGTCTTCGAATGCATATTTTATCTCAATAACTGATGTAAATCCTAGAATTTCACGTATTTGGACTTAGGGACAAAGCATGGACACTATTGATAAGGAACAAGGCAACTGAAAGAACGAAGAAAAGAAAGCCCGAGGATCTCCTAAACCATTGGGTGAGTCACAGAATGGCCTTAGTCTCGCCTAATGTTCCAATGTGCCAAGCCCTGAAGGAGAAAATCAAGTACGCAACAGAAAGGAGAATTTGGCGAGTCGCCAAAAAGTTCCGCGATGCAGTGTCTTATCTCCCAAAGTTACAGGACCTCAAGGATGCTGAACGCAAAAGCAAAATGGCGATACAAATGACCAAAGGGCGGATCACCGAGTGGATCGGCGATCCCGAATTATTGCGCCGACTTGTCCTTCGCAGCACACTTTTTGACAACTATAAATACTTTTTTGAATTTTTAGTTTAGTATGCAATTTTAGAATATCAAGTTTATTATTCAGTTTTAGAACTTAGAACTATTTTTGGAGACATTTTCCCTTAGTTTTGAAGATTTGAAGATGTCCATTTCTATGAAATTGGAAGTGGGTATTGAAGATTAGTCATCTTAGACAATTGTAAACACAATATTAATCGTACCCAGTTGATGGAAACACACTTTGGTATTGATTTCTCTCTTTTTACCATTTCTAGCTAAAACTTCAATTCTTGGGGTGTAATTATGTGATTATTGGTTGATTTAACTGCTGGGAATTGTTAGTTAATAGTTTATTTGCTGTTTAAAGATGTTTTCGGTCAGTTATTGTGGTTGAATTTAATGGGGTTGTAGTTGCGATTACAATCTTAACTTCGTGTTTTTGTCTTTCTCCAGAGAGATGTTTTAAAACCAAAATTATAGAATCGATGGTCTGTGGGATTAGGTTGTCATGGGTTCAGCTCGAGAGAGTGAACCCTAAACCTTTTTCCGCTCATTCAACTCGAGAGAGTGAATGGACTAAAGCGAAGGTTTTGCTTCAATGCGGCTTATTGGTGTTCGAGAGAAACCAATTTGATTCGGGGTAAATTGTTTGAGAGAAAGTTTACCCCCACTAAAGTCTAGCTTATTTACTAATTTGCAGCGGTTTACTATTAATTGCAATTACCCGATTGTTTACCTTAGGTTATACTCCTATCACATCCCAAGAATCTCATCTCCATATTCATATTTTCGTGTTATTTGTTGTTTTAGTTGATAATTACAAAACCCCCTTTGATAGTTGACACTTGTGTCACCCGTAATTTAGGCTATGCTTTATTTCGTAAAGGTTTGTACCTATGATTGACTAGAGCATATTTTTACTTGCCTATTAATTCTCATTTGCGTACTATTCCCTTGTTACTCGACCCCAACTCACTAGTTGGGTTATATTAATACATAATGATTGTTGGCACTTAGTATTGGATGAAGTGACCTTGATACGTTAAATCAGGGCTCCTGCCTCGATCCACTTCGGGGTTGTATCGGAAACTAGAGGTGCCAGCCAGCCCTTTAACTCATCTAGTGACTGAGCGACAGGCAATCCCTCGTAGGTACATGAATACTGCAGAGCTTTGTCCAAAACAGTGTTAATTTACTCACTACTACACCCAACTTCCTTGCCCCGGGCCATGACCGACTTAACCGGTCTGAACTCGCTTGCCTTCATTCTCTTTGGGACCAAGTCACCATATTCTCCATAGAATTCCTGGACCCATGAAGGAATATAAGGGCCTCGGGCCTGGTGAGCTACTCAAATCTATGGAAGTAAAGGGTTCGCAAACCATCACCTTCCAACCTGTTGAGAAGCCTGGTAGGAGGGATGACTGGTGGCATTGGAGCCATAGGAGGTGACGGAGCTGGCACTGAGTCTGCTGTAATGGGAGATGACAGGACTCTAGCTGAGTCATGGCAAGATCTTGCTCGGATCTCAGCCCTCCGGGACTGTAAGGGTTGGTCATCGTCAGGCTCAGATAAAGCAGCCTGGGAGCCAGTAGTCACCCTGTCAGATTGGGGACTATTGCCCTTGCCTTGTCTTCAGGTGGAATCTCTTGCCTTCCCTTCTTGGGAGGATTTGACCCCCTTTCATTGATTGTGATACCCCGTGCTATTTTTCGGGGTGGAATGTCAATGTTGGTCCTTACAATGTCTGCAAAAACATTAAGAAAAACTGAGAAACACTTCATGCAAAGTTACAGAAAAACAATTGCAGACAAATTCACAGAACCGGTCGGCGAGTCGCCGAATCACTTTGGCAAGTTAGATCAGGGTCGCCGAAAGGATTGGCTCGGAAATGTCAGAAATTTTTTGCATGTTGGCGATGGGAAGGGTTTTCGGTGAATCTCCGACATCTTTCGGTGCGCAGGGATTAGTCCGCCGAATGTTATAGTGCAAATAAGGCTAAGAGGTGCAGACAAAGGGCTATCAAGAAGACTTTCAGCGAGTCATCGAGTGCCATCGGAGACCTCAAGCTTCTCGCCGAAAGTTACATAATCAAACCTGAAGTATAGTAAGAAATTAAAGGCGAGATAGGGAACTTCGGCAAAATGCCTAGTGGTTCGGCGAACTTGACCCAGCTCGCCAAACGACCCAACGTGCCTACTTTCAACACAACTTCTCGAATTCAACCCCAGAACCCCCGAAAACAAAATCAAAGCATGCACACATCAAATTAAGCTCAGACCCATTACACCCATTACCCTGGGATACTTAGACTTTTCCCAATTTTGCCAAATTTGGCCATTTGACGACTCTTTCCCTTAGGAATGACGTCACCCGCTCTATCATTGGGAAAATTACGTCATTTAACAAAAATAAGGGTTACTTAGACTTCACCCGACTAGACCCAAAAACATGTAAGCAAAACTCCACAAATTCTAACCAATTTTAAGGGATAAAATTACAGGAATTCAATCATTGAAAACATGATGGGCAAGGATATCGAATTAAAACATGCATACACTACAACAATTACCATCAGAGAGGACCAGCACACATCACTAAGATAAAATCATTGCAAATCAGTACAAAATTCAAAAATAAACTCGGGGTACGGAACACCAAACTTTGATGCTGATTAAATTGATATTGAAATGCTAGGCGGCAAAGAAATCCACTCCGAACACAATTCCAATGACTAAAAAATGGTAGAAATGCATGAAATATAGAAACTAATGTGCGGGTGTGAGTTTGGGAAGTTCAAAAGTGCGGGAAACTGAAAGAGTTGGAAGTTTAAACCTTTGGCCTTTTAAAAACCATCCAGTTCTCGCCCATTTGGTGACATAAGTCGTGCTCGCCGACCCACTCGGTTACATGCCGAGTGGTCACTTACCTCGCCGAGTTTTACAGGACCTCCAATTAATGTGGGGGTCCAAACGGCGGACTAGATCGTGATCGCCGACCGGGTCGGTGATTCGCCAAGTTGCTCAAGGGCTCGCTGAATTTTACAGACTCTAATTTAAAATTGTCTTTATTCCAACGGCGGTCTAGGTCGGGCTCGCCGACCTCTTCGACGACGCTCCGACTGGACCTTTAGCTCGCCAACCTGTACTTTTCAAACACTTTTCACACTTTGTCCTTCACATACAACACACCATTATTTCAAAATTTAAATGAAAGAAAATGAAACTTTGGTTGCCTCCCAAGCAGCGCCTTAGTTAACTTCGTGGCACGACGCAAGTCTACACTTAAACTTCATTCTTGGCGTTAGACATAGTATCACTACGCAAACCCCGTTGTTGTCTCAGGTTCAAATGAAACGAGACATTACCCATTTGGGTCTCCAATAACTTGATCGATACTGAATGAGAGGAAACTGTCTGGCTAAGGGTCAACACTTCTTCTTTCATTTCTTTTAATTTTTTGTCCGAACCCTCAACTATGTTGAGGATACGTGAAAGCATATCCTTAGACCGACCACCTTCCGAATCCTTTGGCTTTTGGCACTCGTGGGGAGGCACATACCTATCATTCTCCCCATCCTTCAAATTGGTATTTCGATCCCTCCATTGTCCATCACGATCCTTCCAACCTTCATCCCTATTCCAACATTGGACACCACCCTGCGTCGGGTAGTTTGAATGATAACCACCACCTTGATTGGCTAGGAAATTCACCTCTTCAGTATACAAGTCCTCAAACTTAGAGTCATTGGAATTAGCACACCCGACACCCATGGTATTGACACCTCGAGCACCAGTTCCCATGACATTTTTGGAAAAAATGTCAAGTTGTGTCATTATCTTGGCCATGTTTTGGTCCCTCTCTTGGTCCTTCTCCATCTGTTCCTTTGTCAATTTGAACGTGAGAGGGGAGACTTGGTCTTCACGGGTATACCATGCCCTATTTACGGTAGTCATGCCATCCAAGAGCTGAGCCGCTATCACTTAAGGTTGTGCATCAAACCTCCAGGAAAAAGTTGGTCAGTAACACCCTTATTTACCGAATCATGACTCTAGCAAAATATTGCAACAACACGTTGTCAGGCAAGCCATGAGTTGGGCATTTAGCACAAACTTCTTGAATCGCAGCCAAGTTTCATGAATTGGCTCACTCTCTAGACGCTTGAAGCTCTGAATGTTGACCCGAAGAGTCATCATCTTTGAGGGAGGGAAAATTGATCTTTAAATGCGGTGACCAACTCCTCCCATGAAGTGATTGATTCACGTGAAATTCAGCCAGCCACTTACATGCCTCTCCCATCAAAGAGAACAGGAACAACCTCAACTGGACCACCTCTTGGGAGATGTTCTTGAAGGAGAACGGTCTGCATACATCCACGAAGTTTCTAATATGCTCGTGGGGATCCTTATGAGCCAAACCACTGAACAACTCCTTCAATCGCAAGAGTTGCAACATAGTACTTGTGATGTGGAACACTGCATTCCCTTCGGTTGGAGGCAAGTGAATGGTACCAATACCACCCATATGATGGGGGTCATTAGCATTAGGCTCATTGACATCGTTGAGGTTTCTGATGTCATCTTGAATGCCTACTTGGCTGCCATTGTTGCCGTTCACACTCATACTTCCTATTTCAACACAAAAACAAGCAAAACAAAACTAAAATTAAGTAAGTACGACTATAACTAACAAGAACAAAATTCAACTTAACTAAGAATTCTCAAATAACACCACTCCCCGACAGCGGCGCCATTTTGATTACAAATATCAGGACATTTCGTCCAATACTAAGTGCCAACGATCGTTAGTCAGTAATATAACCCAACTAAGCTAGTTGGGGTCGAATCCCAATGGAGTTGTACGTATTCGAGAATCAATAGAAAAGGATGACTAATCTCAATCAATCATAGGTAAAAACATATACAAATAAAAGCATGATTCAAGGTTGGGGTGACACAACTGTCAAATAACAGGGGGTTTGGTTTTAACTATCAGGTACAACAACAAATAACACAAAAATAACAAATATACAGACGAGTTCTTGGGATGTCATTGGATTATGGGCTAAGGAAGACAAAAGGGTGATTGCATTTAATAGTGAATAACTATAAATTTGTGAATTAGCTAGACTTAAGTGGGGATAAACTTTCTCTCGAATAATTTACCCCGAATCATATTGGTTTCTCTCGAACACCAATAAGCAGAAATTAAGAACAACCTACGCTTTAGTCCATTAAATCTCTCGAGATGAATGTGTGGAAAAGTGTTTAGGATTCACTCTCTCGAGTTGAACCCATGACAACCCAGTACACACAGACCATCAAATCAGTAATCTTGGTTTTAAAAATCTCTCTCTCGAGCAAGCTAAAAACACGAAGGTAGAGTTGCATTTGAAAGTACAACCCTTTAGATTAAGCCACAATTACTGAATAAAATCATTTTTAAACAACATTTACACTACCAATTAAGAATATACAGCAGCTAAATCAACCCATAATCACACCCCAAGAATTGGGGTTTTAGTTAGACATCATAAAAAGATAAAAATCGTTACCAAATTGTGTTTCCATCAACTCGGTAAGATTACTTTAGTCTTTTCAAAGGTCTAAGATGAAGAATCTTCAACACCCACTTCCAATTTCTTAGAAATGGAATTCTTCAAATTTTTAAAGCTAAAGAAATATTGTCTCAGAACTCAGTTCGGCGCAATAACTTGGGATCGCCGATCCACTCGGCGATCCGCCCTTTTGTCAATTGCATCCCCTTTTTGCTTTGCCCTTCATCATCTTCAAGTTCTGTAACTTTGGGCTTTATAGTGCTGCATCGCAGAACCTTTCGGTGACTAACCAGGTTGTGAAACAAAGAGGAGCTAGAAAGGAAGTGGCTGATACTTCGAGGATCCGAGAGTTCTTGAGGATGAATCCTTCAAGTTTTATTGGTTCAAGCACTACTGAGGATCCAAAGAACTTTATTGAGGAACTGCAAAAGGGATTTGAAGTTATGCATGTTGTCGATGTTGAGCGATTAGAACTAGTTGCATATCAACTGAGGAATGTTACTAGGACTTGGTTTGACCAGTGGAAGAAGGGTAGAGCTGATGGAGCACCACATGCGAGTTGGGCTTGTTTTGAGGAGGACTTATTGGGGCGTTTCTTTCCTCGAGAAGTGAGAGAGGCAAAGGTACGAGAGTTTCTCACTCTTAAGCAAGATTCACTAAGTGTTCATGAATATGGTTTAAAGTTCACCCAACTGTCCCAATATGCTTCGAAGATGATTGCGGATATGAGGAGCATGATGAGACTTTTTGTTGCTGGGTTGTCTCGTCTGTCAAGCAAAGAGGGCAAGGCAACCATGCTAATTAAGGATATGGATATAGCAAGGTTGATGGTCTATGTGCAGGAAGTTGAGGAAGAGAAGCTAAGGGATAGGGAGTAGTTCAGAAATAATAAGGCTAAGACCTCAAGGAATGAGTCCAGGCAGCAAAGAAATAATGTGAATCGGTCTTCTTCCCAACAAAAGCAAAAGGGACCTGCTCCATCATCTGCTAGTGCACCTGCACCAAAAACAAAGGTTAGTACAATAGTCAGAATTCACAGCACTTCAGAGCTAGACCTGCATAGTCTAAGTGTAGTGTGGCACAATGAGATAACTTGGCTCCTGCATGTGCTAAGTGTGGTAGAACCCACCCAGGTAAGTGTCGCGATGGCTCCACAGGTTGTTTCAAGTGTGGACAAGAGGGTCATTTCATGAAAGAGTGCCCTAAGAACAAGTAAGGTAATGGGAAATAGGGCAATAGAGCCAAATCTTCATCAGTTGCTCCACCAGAAAAGGCTGCACCAAGAGAAGCTACTTCTGGTATTGGCGGAGGAGCAAAACACCTTAATGCAATCACTAGTCGTCAAGAGAAAGAGAACTTTCCAGATGCTGTCACTGTTATGATCAAAGTCCTTACTCTTGATGTTAATGCTTTGGTAGACCCAAGAGCAAGTTTATATTTTGTAACCCCTTATGTTGCAAATAATGTTGATGTTCTTCCAGAGAAACTATGTGAACCTTTTTGTGTTTCTACACCTGTTGGGGAGTCTATTCTAGTTGAGCGACTATATCGTGATTGTGTTATTTCCATCAATCACAAGGACACCATGGTTGATTTAGTCAAATTAGACATGGTAGATTTTGATGTCATTCTAGGTATGGACTGGCTTCATGCCTGTTATGCCTCAGTTGATTATAGAACTCGAGTTGTCAAGTTTCAGTTTCCAAATGAATTAGTCTTAGAGTAGAAAAGTAGTTCAGCAGTGCCTACGGGTCATTTTATTTCGTATCTTAAGGTAAAAAAGTTAGTTCCAAGAGATGTGTCTATCACTTAGTCCGAGTTAATGACTCTATTGCTCAGATACCTCATATTCAGTTAGTTTCAGTAGTAAAAGAGTTTCTAGAAGTCTTTCCTGATAATCTTCCTGGAGTCCCTCATAAGAGAGATATAGAATTCAATATTGATGTCCTTCCAGATACACGCCTTATATATATTCTGCCATATAGAATGGCTCCAGTGGAGTAGAAAGAGCTTAATGAATATTTGAAATATCTTCTTGATAAGGGCTTTATTTGACCAAGTGTCTCACCATGGGGGAGCTCCGGTCTTATTTGTGAGGAAGAAGGATGGTTCCCTTAGGATGTGTATAGATTACCGTCAGTTGAACAAGGTTACCATCAATAATAAGTATCCTCTTCTGACAATTGATGATCTTTTCGATCAACTTCAGGTGCTACTTATTTCTCTAAGATAGACCTCAGATCAGGCTACCATTAGTTAAGAGTAAAGTACTGTGATATTCCAAAGACAACAGTCAGGACCCATTATGGTCATTATGAGGTCCTAGTTATGACTGCTGGTTTTACCAATGTGCCTGCAACATTCATGGACCTTATGAATATAGTATTCAAGCATTATTTAGATAAGTTTGTCATCACGTTTATTAATGACATACTAATCTAGTCTAGGAATGAGGCAGATCATACTAGCCATCTCAGAATAGTCGTCCAGACTCCAAAGAATAGAGAGTTGTATGCCAAGTTCTCGAAATATGAGTTTTTAATTGAGTCTGTGGCATTCTTAGGCCACTATTTGTCTGGAGAGGGAATTAAAGTTGATTCCCAGAAAATAGAGGCAATGGAAAATTGGCCTAGAACCACATCTCGAACTGATATCAGGAGTTTCTTGGGGTTGGATGGATATTATAGATGGTTCGTAGAGGGGTTCTCATCTATTTCATCTCCTTTGAACAAGTTAACTCAGAAAATAGTAAACAGTCAATGGTCTGAAGCTTGTGAGAAAAACTTTCAAAAATTGAAGAAGAAGTTGACTACTGCCCTAGTATTGACCTTACCAGAAGGTACCCAAGTTTATGCTATATATTGTGATGCGTCTAGAGGTTTTTTGGGTTGTGTGTTAAGGAAGAATGAAAAAGTTATAGATTATGCCTCCAGATAGTTGAAAGTTCATGAGAGAAACTACCCAACCCATGATCTAGAGTTGGCTGCCGTAGTACTCGCTTTAAAAATATGGCGCCTTTATCTTTATGGTGTTCATGTGGATGTGTTAACCAGTCTCAAGAGTCTTCAGTATGTGTTTACTCAGAAAGAGCTTAATCTCAGACAGAGGAGGTGGTTAGAATTACTCAAGGATTATGACATGAGTGTTCTTTATCACCCAGGTAAGGCTAATGTTGTTGCTGATGCCTTGAGCATTTCGTCTATGGGTAGTACCGCCCATTTTAAGGAATATAAGAAAGAGCTAGCAAGAGATGTGGATAGACTTGCACGACTGGGAGTTCGACTAATGGATTCCACAGAAGAAGGAGTAGTTGTGATGAATGGGGCTGAATCATCATTAGTGTCAGAGGTAAAAGAGAAGCAACAACAAGATCCTATTTTTCTTACTGAAGGCAAATGTTCATAAGCAAAGAGTAATGGCTTATGAACAAGGGGGAGATGGTGTATTGAGGTATCAAGGTAGATTGTATGTACCAAGGGTGGATGAAATCCAAGAGAGGATTATGGAGGAAGCTCATGATTCCAGATACTCCATTCATCCGGGTTCCACTAAGATGTATCGCAATTCGAGAGAAGTCTATTGGTGGAGTGGTATGAAGAAGGGCATTGTAGAGTTTGTTGCTAAGTGTCTGAATTGTCAACAAGTTAAAGTAGAGCACCAAAGGCCTGGTGGTTTGGCTCAAAATATAGATCTTCCAGAATGGAAGTGGGATAAGATTAATATGGATTTCGTCACAGGTTTACCAAGGTCTCGCAGGCAGCATGATTCTATTTGGGTGATTGTTGATAGAATGACAAAATCAGTCCACATTTTGCTGGTAAAGACCACCCATTCAACAGAAGAGTATGCTAAGTTGTATATTCAAGAAGTAGTTAGACTTCATAGGGTTCCGATATCGATTATTTCAGACAGAGGAGAAGAATTTACTGTGCAGTTTTGGAAATCTTTTCAGAAAGGCTTGGGTTCAAAAGTAAACTTAAGTACTACCTTACATCCTCAGACAGATGGGAAAGCCGAGCGTACTATTCAGACTTTAGAAGTTATGTTAAGGGCATGTGTGATTGATTTCAAAGGAAATTAGGATGATCACCTACCTCTCATTGAGTTTTCTTACAACGACAATTACCACTCTAGCATCGAGATGGCTCCTTATGAAGCTCTTTATGGGAGAAGATTCAGATCTCCTATTGGATGGTTTGAAGTTGGTGAGGCTGGATTGATAGGACCAAACTTAGTTCATCAAGCTTTGGAGAAGGTGAAACTGATTCAAGAGAGGTTGAAGACGGCGCAAAGTCGTCAGAAATCCTACACTTATGTTAACAGAAGGGAGTTAGAGTTTGAGGTAGATGATTGGGTATACTTGCAAGTTTCACCCATGAAGGGTGTTATGAGATTTGGTAAGAAGGGGAAGCTTAGTCCCCAATATATTGTTCCTTACAAAATATTCAATAGAATTGGTAATGTAGCTTATGAGCTAGAGCTACCCCAAGAGTTAGCCGCGGTTCATCCGGTATTTCACATCTCCATGTTGAAGAAGTGCATGGGCGATCCTTCATTGATCATACCAACTGAAGATATTGGGAACAATGATATCTTATCTTATGGGGAGATTCCTGTTCAAATTCTAGATCGCCAAGTTCTCAAGTTGAGAACAAATGAGGTAGCATCAGTCAATGTTTTTTGGAGGAACCAATTTGTTAAGGAAGCTACTTGGGAATTTGAGGAAAATATGAAGAAGAGATATCCATATCTCTTAGGAATATGCCTTAAGGCTTAAAATTGATTGATTGTTGTGTCTTGTTTGATAAAATCGGTTCTAAATTATTGGGTTGCAGTTTATTTGTTTTAGGTCTAGTGGGGTGAAGTCTTAGTAACCACGAATTATTCTAAATGACGTAATTTTCCCAATGATTGAGCGTTTGACGGTATTCTTAAAGGTAAAAGTTGTCATATAGCCAATTTTGGCCAAATCGGGGGAAGTCTAAGTACCTCGAGGGCATGGGTAGTATGGGCCTAGTGCTAATTTAATATTGCATGGGTTTGATTTTGAATTCAAGGGCTACGGGTTTGATTTTGAAGCTTGGGGTAGAAAACTAGCACATTGGGCCGTTTGGCGAGCTTTGTCGAGCTTTCTGAGTAGTTGGACAGTTCGCCAAAGTCCCCCTCAGATCACCTTTAATTTCAAAGTCTAGTAGAGAATGTTCTGTAACTTTCAGAAGGATGCTTGAGCTCTCCGAGTATACTCGGTGACTCGTTGAAAGGTCTTCTTGATCGCCCTTTTTACGCCCCTAACCCTTAAAATGCACTGTTACTTTTAGCGGGCTACTCCTAACTAACCGATAGGTGTTAGAAATTCGCCGGATGGCCCTGAGTATCGTCGACTTATTATGATTCTTGAAAATATTCACGCTGGTACTTTCGGTAACACCGATCTAACTCACCAAGGTGACTCGGCGACTCGCAGATTGGTTCAGCAAGTCTTACTGCAACTACACTTCTGCACTTTTCTTCTATTATTTCTAACATGTTTCTATGTATTTTACAGAAATTTCTACATCCAAAGTATCAGAAAGAGTCATGCTGGCCCACAAGTGGGAGCGAGGAATTGTGATAAATGAGGATGCAGTTGCATCGAAGGAAAAGGCATCTAAGCTCCCTACAAAGGGAGGGAAAGGCAAAGAAAAGAGCAAGTATCTGTGCTAGAGTCACCGAAGGTCATCTCCGATAGTGAGGGAATCTATGAGACTCACCTCACCTCATTAGACAATGAGGGAGATTCCCATGACTCTCATGCTTCCATCTCTGAGCTTGAGGATTACCAGTTTCTTCATGCCTAGAGAGCAGAGATTCGCTGCAAGGGGATGCATGAACCGTCTAGGATCCAGGTGCATCAGACTCCGCCTCCTCCCCCAGCTTCAGCTCAGACTGTGGTCCCAGCACCACCTATACAGGTCCTCCTCCCCAGTCTCTTAACAAACTAAAGGCTAAAGGCTGAGGGAATGAGAACTATCATTGAGGAGAAGAGGTTGTCCATAGATGGTGTGGTGGACATGTATCCAAATATATGGAGCACCCTTAAGTCCCACAAATTCAAGATCTTCACTAAACCCTGGGGTCGCTACATTAATAATTGCGTCCAGAAATTTTACTCGGTCTATGGAGATTTTGTACCAAAAGGTAGAGGAAAGTCAACACCTTAAAATCACTAGATTATGTAATTGTTCGAGAGAAGAAAGTGAAATGTGATAGTGAGGATATAAACTCTGTCTTGGGATGCACTTATAACTTCGCAGATGACTACTAGAGTATGATCAACAAAACGACAGTAGAGGAAATGAAACGTTGGCTAGCTCCTCTCCTTTCTAACAGTACTCCTTAGTGGATTGAGGTCGGAGTGCCAATAGAGAAGAAAGATATCAATGTGGTGGCGATGTATTGGTTCGGGTTTATTGGTAGCAAAATCATGACATCCCAGAACAAGTCTATCCTCCGCCATACAAAATAGCCTGTCTTGGATCTATTATTATTGGGAATAGACTAAATTTAGGTGGGATCATTGGGCAGGAGATGGCCATGAAGGCCATGAAGGCCAAGAAGCGCCAGACATCTCTTCCATTTCTGGTGTTGATCACCGAGCTATTCAGATAGGCCCGTGTTCCGCGAGATGAGAAAGTGGATGTGGAGGTGAATCCCACCTCATTTACTGACATCCGGTGTATTGAGGCCAAGTACAAGAAGGATGAGGCTGAGAAAAAGAGGGCAGCCCCGGTTGCTGATATTAGCAAATTACGTGCAGAGGAAGTATTGCCTACTCTTGCCACTGGCCTTCAAGTACTTCTAGTTCTACTCCCTCTGTGACTCCGAATTCTTTTGTTCCTCCCCCACCCGCTATATTTGTTGTTGGTTCTACTACCTGCAGGCCTCCGATTACCTAGGCGATGCTTCTCAAGATAGGGCACCTAGCAAATTCTGCCGATGTGCGGGCTTCCCAGCTAGAGGCCGAGGTGCCCTTGAAGATTGAGAGAGTTATTACTGCTGCACTGAAACCTCTCAGGTCTTCCAATGATGCTCTCACAATGAGAGTAGAGGTTTTGTGAGAGAAGGCAAGGTATTACTATTAAGGTGACGACTTTGGAAGCTGATGTTTCTTAGGTGAGGAAGGATGTGGACCATCTGAAGTCCATAGACTTTACTTCGCTATTTCGGACGATGGAGATCCCAAATATCCCAAGTGCAGATGTTCCAGCCTGTGTTGAGGTGCCTCCGGCTACCACCGGTGATGATATTATGGAGGATGTTGCAGCTAAGCGTGGCAACGGGACCAGAACCGGGACGGACCAGAACTGAAACGGAACCGGCCACAATGGGCCAGAACCGTACCGGAACCGAGACCAACCGAAACCGGTCATTCCGGGAAAAATATCAAGACCCGTCCCGGACCGGACCGGAAACCATCCCAACGGCTATATTTTAAATTTTTTTTATTAAAATTAAAAAATTAGGAACATTACTCAAAAATTATTAAAACTTTTATAATTTTAAAGTTAAAAATTTATACTTTAAAGTTTTAAATACAAACTTTCAAACTTTAAAAGTATAAAAGATTAAATTTTACACTTTAAAAGTTTGAAAATTTAAATTCAAACTTTAAAACTATAAAAGTTTAAATTTCACACTCAAAACTTTGAAAATTTAAATTCAAACTTTAAAATTATAAAACTATAAACTTTTAAATTTCACACTTAATAGTTTGAAAAGTTAAATTCAAACTTTAAAACTATAAAAGTTTAAATTTCACCCTTCAAAAGTTTGAAAATTTTAAATTCAAACTTTAAAACTATAGAAGTTTAAATTCCACCCTTTAAAAGTTTGAAAATTTAAATAATTAAATTCAAACTTTAAAATTTAAAATTTAAAATTTTGAAAATTTAAATTCAAACTTTAAAACTATAAAACTATAAAAGTTTAAATTTCACACTTTAAAAGTTTAAAAATTTAAATTCAAGACAATAAAAAAATAAAATAAAGGCGAATACCATATACTTTTATTTATATTAATTAAATAGTACAAGCCTACAAGTTGAATTATAAAATATCACTAGAGTATTAAAACATCTAATCTACACAGCCACCTTCTAGGAAGGGTTTTGTTTGAATTAGACCTCCAATTATTATACTTATACTAATAGATATTTAAATTTAATAGTTCATGCTACCTAGGAAATCTTTTTTAAAATCATTTAACATTTCTCTAGTAACATCACCTGGAATTGGTTGATTAGCTAGTTCCTCAATTGCATCAATGCCGTCGTCACTAAAATCTTGCATTATTTAATCAACGTCATTTTCAAATTTGGTCGGTAAAGGTGGACGACCATAACTCTTTCTCTCGCCATTAATCCAATCTCTAAATAGTACCGATATCTCCAAGCTATCTGTTGTTAATGAATATTTATGCTCTCCAATTTGAAATCTTGTTGCACTAAAAGCGTCTTCCGAATCTACTGAAGATGCTTGAATAGCTAACACATCTCGAGCAACCGGTTGAAGTTTTGGAAATCCCTGGCCGCGATTGGTCCACCATTCTAGAAGATCAATAGTAGTAGCTTCTGTATTTTGATTAATATATGCATCAAAATCCTTTCTATCATTATGAGAAAGTTCAATATAAGAATCTATCATATCATCAATATCATCTTCAATATATTAGAATTATATAAGTCATACAATTTTCTAGCTTCAATTTTTATACTATCTTTAACATCTTGACAACTAGGCGTTTCATCATCTTCACTATCAATACCCAAATTAAAATATATTTTATCAACCATTCGTGATGCACCTTCATCTTTGTAATGTGGTTTTAACAAACAAGCGGTCAAATAAATTTGAGGAATAGGAATAAAATATTTTTTAAATTTTTCAATCATTTTCTTAACAGATTCTTCAAATCTTGGTTTATTTTTGAATTTATAAAATTTACTAGAAATAACACAAATATTAGGTAAAACAGAGCAAATAGTTGAATAATAAAGTGCAGATATATTTTTTGTAGTTAAATAAAAAACTTTTAAGAATTTTATAAGTTCTTTTATGTCATTCCAATCATTATCATCAAGTCTATATGTCATATTTGAATTATGAGCATTCCAAACCATTTGTAAAGGTTTCCTATATT
>JAJOOI010071759.1:0-128771 GCA_029582585.1 Solanum bukasovii
GATGTAAATAAGTTTTTAATTCCGCACTATTATCATTATTGAATGCAATGAATGACTATGTGGCTTGTATAAGACCCCTTCGGGGTCGAATACGCCTTGTTACGACTTGGGGGTGCTCCCGGGTCGTGACAGGTACCTTGCCGGTACCCTCGCCTATAACTGTATCTATCCCCTGGCTACTTGTGGTTTTTCTGGTGTCAGTCATCTCTATCTGCATTCAAGTATCAATTATAAGCCAAAAACCTAAACCCTTAAGACACCGCTCTATAGCACGAGGTGAGCAAAAGAAGGATAGTCATTCTAACATGCCCGGTAGGTTCTTGCTTATCGAATGTGGTGCACAACACATTTATAAACAAGACTCTACTAGACACGACTTGCAGACTCCCTAGGATACGACGTTGCTTTGATACCAAGTTTGTCATGCCCCAGATTCAAGGGGCTCAACTGGCCCCTAATGCCAAAACTCAGGCTCGAGCTGACCCTGCTGAACCATTTGCTACTAGCGCATGGCAGCCACGGGAAATCAAGAAAACCAACAAGTATATCTCGACTTAAAATTAAGTCCTGGGCCGGCAAGACCCCTGTAAACAGATCCATAAAAGAAACAACTACTCCCAAGAGTTCATATAAAGAAATAGCCAACTAGCACAAAATTTCTGATTGGGCCGTCGAGGCCACCATGATCTCTATACCAAAACTAAAAGCAGGTATATATCAAGATAATACATCAAACAACTAACAAGCTTCAGCAAACCAACAAACTAGGCCAGCATGGCCATAATGTAGCTATAGACCCCACACACTAGTCTGCAAGCCTCTAAGAGTAGTAAAGATTGGTGGGACAAGTCCCCAGCCTACCCATAAAGATATATACAACAAAAGCTAACAGATCTCCCAACTCTGGCAATTACAGAGAAAAGGGGCTAGCCAATCAAATAGAAGTCAATCCTACTGTTAAGGAGGTCTACTAGGTCGTCTGTTGGGACCTGCAGGTATGAATGCAGTACCCCCAGGCAATGGGGCCTCCATACGAAATAATATACCGAGTATGAAAGGCAATAGACCACGAGAATGTATCCTAATATACTGGGAGTAATCCGATAAATAAATCAAGGATAAGATAAGTGTATTGACCTGCTCCTAAATCTAAACATATAAAACATAATAAAACAACAACCTAACCAATCCCCCATAAGATCGGCAGGTACAAACAACAGACAATACCACCTATCTAGGCCCCCATAAGGTGCCAATCACTCTATATACTCCTATCGGTAGTCCCCTAGCCCCGTAGGCAGTCACTTAGCATTCTTAGGTAATAATATACCCCCGTAGGCAGCACACAACTCTCTTAGGCATCAATATAACTTATAGGCAACTCATATCCCTCTTAGGTATCAACATAGCCCTGTAGGCAACCCATAGCCTTCTTTGGCGTCAATATAACCCTATAGGCTACTCATAGCCCTTCTAGGCATCAATATAGCCCCGTAGGCAACTCATAACCCTTCTAGGCATCGATATAGCCCCATAGGCAGAACATAGCCCTTCTAGGCATAAATCACATTCCTGCAGCTAACCACAATAGCCCCAATGGCAACAATAACAACTCAATAGGCTAAAAGTGAGAAATTTAGCTATAAGCAACCTATACGAATAGACTCTAAGTCGTGTACAACATAGGGACGCCACTAACTGAATAAGTATCCCGACAAGGGAGGATTATATCCATTCGAGCAGCCAACAATCAATAATAATGGCTACTAGTATAACAACGATACAACCCAATTACATTGCTCCTAAGCTTTAAGGAAACATGTCGTGAAAAGGGAATAGCTTTAACATACCTTTCCAATGAGCGCTTGAAAGACCATAGTTCCTTCACGAAAGTTGTTCCTTATGTCCTAAGCTTCAAAAACACTATATATACACAGCTGGTACACACCTATAAATAGTTCATAATTAATCTTAAATCGACAGATTTTCCATATTTCCCCAACTTGTCGAAACGTCCGTAGAAATTCATAAAAACAATCATAAAAGAGTCCCGAGATGATTACCTTAGTTAAGCAAGTGTAAACCTTGAAGAAACACCAATAACTATAAATTTATATCTTCAAAAACTAGCTCCAAACATAGCTAATAGAAGGGAAAAACGATTTCCATGTGTAGAGATCATGTTTCTAGGCACGGGGGTAACCTTTCATGGTAGAAATTGTCAAAAACTAACCTTCATCATGCAAGAACTCCGTAGGAACCCTCTCTTAAGCTTTATTTCTGGTTTGGAAGTGAAAAGAAATGTTTTCATGGCTTAAAAGGTTGAGTAAGCCGACATACTACATATTTGATCCGACCCGGATTCTGCCCTGGCAGTCCGTAGTAAAACCCTCATAATTTTTTCCTCCGATGTCGATTGGATATGGGATTTTTTGCATTGCAAACTAGACTCGTAGGCCTTTAATTTAATGGGTGATAGGCCTTCTAACTCTCTATATATTGGGAGTAAACATCCAAGATATTTGATCAAAATTTCAGAGAAATCTTTAAAAAGGAACTTACGATAACTTTCGCCAACTTTTATTTTGCCACTTACCTAACTTCAAAACTTGAGATACAACCCTTGAACACTTAAAATATGACATACAACATCATTCTTAATTTATCACCCATCCTCCTTGTCTTTCCACAAAGATAAGAGTTAATTTAGACGTTTTTAAAAGTCGGGGTGTTACATTCTTCCCGTAATGACTTCATTTTCGGCTATAGAGTATGCCAAGATCTACATTCGGGAAATGATAAGGTTGGATGGAGTTCCCTTCTCCATGATATCCTATGGTACTCAGTTTACATCTCAGTTTTGAAAGTCGTTTCAAAATAGTCTTGGTACTCAAGTGAAACTTAGCACGACTTTCCACCCTTAGACCGATGGAAAAGTCGAATGTACCATTCAAAATTTAGAAGATATGTTAAGAGCCTATGTAATTGATTTCAAGGGTAATTGGTATAATCATTTGTCATTGATTAAGTTTGCTTATAATAATACCTATTATTCTAGCACTTAGATGACCCCGTTTGTGGCTCTTTATGGTAGGAGGTGTAGGTTTCCTTTTGTAACACCCCGTAGTTTAGTAGTTCAACTAGAGCTTGATGTGAGGGTTAGAGTCATAGGTATAACCTCCCATTCTTAGAATGAAGGGTTATGGGCTAGAACATCAAGGTACGACTCCCCAAGGACCAACCAAGGGTCCTTGAAGAGGACCATAGCAAACCACCCTAGAATCTTCCCCAAGACAGTGTACCCACGAAGGGACCCGCACCCCGTAGGGGTTCCACGCCTCGTGGGTAAGGGTCCCAAAAGTTCACTTGCAGACCACCACCCACGAAAGACCAGCACGCCCCGTGGGCGTGGTCTCGTGGGTGAGGCAGTGAGGGTCATTAAGTCGGTGAAGTGAGGGGATTATGGAACTTTCCGTAATTAATTAGGGGTTAAGTGGTGTCATTTTATATCAGCTTAGACCACCTATATAAAGACTTTAGACCATTAATTAAGTGATTACAAATCATTATTCCAACTCACCAAAAAGAACCCAATTCCTCCAATAAATTCTCTCTCTAGAAAGTGAAGAAGAAGAAGAAGAGAATCAAGCTAGGTCAAATTCCTCCAATCTTCTAAGATTTTTGAGAGATTTTTATCCAAGGTATGTTAGCTTATTCATCCGTGGATTCTTCCATCTATGGAGCCCCCTAGAATTTCCCTAATTGTGAAGATGAAATCCCCAATTCAAGTTAGGGTTCCTTCCAATATTGTGGGTTAAGTTGATTATGGATCCAATTGAGTGGATATTGATTGTTTATGATTGAATTAGTAGTGAATCATGTTATTATGATGAAATTACATGTTTTCCATGGTTAACCCTAGTTTAATTGATGAAATTGAAGTAATGTGGGTTTATGCCTTGTGAAGGGAAATTGAGGATTCATAGATGATCTTCTACAATTGATGACATGTATAGTAATTGTTCAAGAATAAAAATATATAGACATGAATTGATTAGATTAGGGCTTATATGATGGATCATGACTAGTAATGATTGAGATTGAGCCTTTATGGTGAATTATGACTAGAATTGCTTAAGAATGAAACATGTGACTATAATGTCTTGTGATCTTGGTATGTATGATGATTGTAAAAAGTAAATCTTTGAGAGTAAAGCTTGTAGTCATGAATGTTGATTACTAGGGTTTTGAAAGTAAAGCCAATATGATGAATTATGTATGTTAAGGCTCTAAGAGTGAAACTTATATGACAAAGGTAGACTACTAGCTAGAATGGTTGCGGAAGGACTTTACCCACCTAATCTACCTTAAGTATGATTGAATGTATGAATTGATAGAATCACATGAGTTATGATAGTATCCATGTCTAATGTAGTAATTCTAGATGTGTTGATTTGATATGAGCCTTGACCCTTGAAAGGGAAAGATATGATAATATGCATGTTTTATGAAAGCTATGTTCATGCTTTATGTACATTTTGAGAGTGAAGTGTCTATGATCGTGTTGCGTTGTTGAAAGGAAATGCTCATATACACACTTATGCATGAATATGATATGATATGAAAGGTTCTCTCACATAGAATGATACAAGGTTGAAAGGTTTTCTCACCTAAAATGAAACTAAGTCCAAGGACTATGAAATGTGATGATGCTTGTGGTGATTCCCTCAAAGTCCTTTATATGAGAGAAAAGTGAGGTAAACTCACTTATTCCTAATATGATAAACATGAGGTGATTACCCATGTCGTGATATGAGAAGTGTGTGGTGACTACCCTTTATATATAACTTCTATAGTAAGGCAAGAGGTAAATACCCATTAGCTTTTAAAGTGATAAGGAGGCGAATACCTGTATTATATTATGATGGACATGAAGGCGATTACCTATGACCCTTATTAAGTGATGTGGAGGCGAATACCTACATTACACCCTAAGATGGATATGGAGGCGAATACCTATATCTTGTTAAAATGGACATGGAGGCAAATACCTATGATCCTTTAAAATGAACATGGAGGCAAATACCTATGATTCCTTAAATGTATTATGTTATGAACTATGAATTGTGTGGATTTTAGATTGAAAGGCCTTTCATGATATGTATGACTTGAGGTGATTCCCCTTGTTTATGAAAGATGAGCTAAATATGAGATCAAAGAGATGATCAATATGTATGATGACCTAAAGTGGTACTTAGCATGGGTGGAATTATGCGGTCTTATCCATGCATTGCACAAGTATGACTTGAAGGTACTTATGAAGTGTTTCCTTATATGTTGTATGCTTATATTGGATTGTTACTATAGTTGCCTTCCTTGATATGTTTGACTAAGGACGAAGGTTCCCTTGTCTATGAAGATTAAGCTAATGATGAGATCAAAAGATGGTAAGTATGATTATGATGGCCTAAAAGTGGTACTTAGTGTTGATGAGATTATGGGGTCTTATTCATGCATTGCACAAGTATGCTATGAGATTACTTGAGAAGTAGTTGTCTTATGTTATGAAGATCTACGGATTTACTATGCTTATGAATATGTTGTATCTCCTATGTTTATGTATTATTCCTTATGTTGACTAATGCCTATATTATGTCTATGTTGGAGCTTATAAGTATGGTTATGTTGTTATGCGTGATATTATTCTAGCTATCATATTTAGTTCACTTTGTACTAACACATACTCTTGCCTACATTCTTATCAAATGTAGGGTCCGGCGATATTGAAATCCATTCTCGTGGCTAGGTTCCTAGTAGAAGCAAGGAGTTGAAGATTTGGTGAGTCCTCATATCATCAATGATTTGCCTACCTTTCCTTATGTGTTTCATTTTATGTTTAGACTATTGTATGGGCTGTGTCCCAAGAGTTGTTCAAGTTGTATTAGATGGTTTGAGACAAAGTGTTATAGACTTCCACTTGCTTTTATAAAAGCCTTCGATTGTATGGAAAAAGTTTTAATTTCTGCACTTTTCTATTATCTTATGTGATGATATGCTAAGTGACCTGTATGAGACCCCTTCGGGGTCAAGTACGTCATGTTACATCTATGGTGTACCTGGGTCGTGACAAACTTGGTAATCAGAGCACAAGGTTTAGAATGGTTCTATGATGTCTCAAACGTCATCTAGTAGAGTCTTGAACATAAGTGTGAAGCGCACCACATTTATGAATAAGAGGCTATTAGATGCTTAGGAAACTTCACTTCTTCATTCTTTAAGTCGTGCCATAGAGTTTAACTCTATACCGTCTCTCTCCTACTCCTTATCTGATGGTCTTTAGGATATGACTACTCGAAGGGCTCTTGTTATAAGGATCGAGGGAGATAGTGTTGGTTGTCATGCCAATTATGGCTATGTGACTAGATAGGACTTGATATGCTAGATTTAGATGTCATACTTGGGATGGATTGGTAGTATAATTGTTATGTGTATTTGATGGTAGAACCCAACTTAGTCATTAAGAGTTTTAGGGTGTGTTGGAGGAGTTGATGAATAAAATGTTTAAGTAATGCCTAGATATGGTAAGTGAATAGACTCTTAAAAGTAGTAGTGAAATTCACCATGAGTTAGATTGATCTTGTAGGATGGATGTGAAAGCTTAGTGATGACTTGTCCCGACCTTAGAATTGAAAAAAAGGATGCTTAGAAGAGTCCGTAGAGGCTTACTTCCAAGGGGGAGTTGATGTGCTTAGATAGTAAGGTCGTGGGATGTTCTTGATGTTCATGATTTGGGTGGCTAGAAATTCTCACCTTGAGAGGCGTTATGAGTTTGGGAAAACTTAGTTCCCGTTTTGTAAACCCATATGAGATCTTAGACCGACAAGTTAAGAAATAGAAGGGCAAGAAAGTTGCTTCCATGAAAGTGTTAATGAGTGACCTTTTAGTAAGGGTTTGAGGTGAGGGTTCTAATTGGGAGGCCGATGCCAATAAGATGTCCCGATATCCTTATCTTTTCCTTCTATTCCTCCTTTAGCTTGAGATGATAAGTTCCTCTTGGTTTGTATTATGTTTTGGAGTCATGTGTGTTTAGGTGTTTTACCATGATTTCCTTATGTTATGCATTTTCATGAAAACTTGTGAAGATGAGTTTAGATGATAGATTTTCCTCATGTTGTAATGCATTAGTATGCGTTGCATATAGACTTCATAAGATGAATAGATGAACATGATTTAGTTCGGAGTTGAGAGATTCCTCCAAGAATAGATGCTTTTTGAGAATAAATTGTATATAGGCTCCATGAGTGTATATTGAGCATGTTTTAGCTAGGAGATGGTAGTTCCTCCTTGAACATGACTAATTATGAGAATTCCATGCATTTTGGGTTGTTAGATGTGGATCCTACTCCCTTGTGTGCATTGAATATGTTTAAGTTTGGAGATAAAGTTACTCCTTTGTTTATGTGCATTTAAATGAGTTGCATGCATAATGGGTTTCTAGTCTAGAGTCGTGACCTTAGGAAGTGCCTAGAATGCCATTCGAGGACGAATGTTCCCAATGTGGAGTTATTGTAACACCCCATAGTTTAGTAGGTCAATTAGAGCTTGACGCGAGAGTTAAAGTCATAGGTATAACCTCCCGTACTTAGAATGAAGGGTTCCTGGTAAGAATGTCAAGGTATGACTCCCCAACGACCAACCAAGGGGTCCTTGAAGAGGACCCTAGAAAACCACCCTAGAATCTGCCCCAAGGCAGTGTATAAATGAAGGGACCCATCCCCCGTAGGGGGGTCCATGCCTTGTGGATGGCCTCGTGGGTCAGGGTCGCAAAATTTCACTTGCATACCACCACCCATGGAAGATCAGCACACCCCGTGGGTCCACCCACGGCTCATGGGCATGGACTCATGGGTGAGGCAGTAAGGGTCATTAAGTCGGTTAAGTGAGGGGATTATGGAACTTTTCAGAATTAATTAGGGGTTAGGTGGTGTCGTTTTATATTAGTTTAGACCACCTATATAAAGACTTTAGACCCTTAATTAAGTGATTCCAAATTATTAATTCAACTCACCAAAAAGAACCCAATTCCCTCCAAGAAATTATCTCTCTAGATAGTGAAGAAGAAGAAGAAGAGAATCAAGCTAGGTCAAATTCCTCCAATCTTCCATGCTTTGTGAGAACTTTGTATCCAAGGTATGTTAGCTTATTCATCCATGGATTCTTCCATCTATGGAGACCCCTAGAATTTCCCTAATTGTGAAGATGAAATCCCCAATTCAAGTTAGGGTTCCTTCCAATATTGTGGGTTAAGTTGATTATGGATCCAATTGAGTGGATATTGATTGTTTATGATTGAATTAGTAGTGAATCATGTTATTATGATGAAATTACATGTTTTCCATGGTTAACCCTAGTTTAATTGATGAAATTGAAGTAATGTGGGTTTATGCCTTGTGAAGGGAAATTGAGGATTCATAGATGATCTTCTAGAATTAATGACATGTATAGTAATTGTTCAAGAATAAAAGTATATAGACATGAATTGATTAAATGAGGGCTTATATGATGGATCATGACTAGTAATGATTGAGATTGAGCCTTTATGGTGAATTATGACTAGAATTTCTTAAGAATGAAGCATGTGACTATAATGTCTTGTGATCTAGGTATGTATGATGATTGTAAGAAGTAAAGCTTTGAGAGTAAGGCTTGTAGTCATGAATGTTGATTACTAGGGTTTTGAAAGTAAATCCAATATGATGAATTATGTATGTTAAGGCTCTAAGAGTGAAACTTATATGACAAAGGTAGACTACTAGCTAGAATGGTTGTGGAAGGTCTTTACCCACCTAATCTACCTTAAGTATGATTGAATGTATGAAGTGATAGAATCACATGAGTTATGATAGTATCCATGTCTAATGTAATTATTCTATATATGTTGATTTGATATGAGCCTTGACCCTTGAAAGGGAAAGATATGATAATATGCATGTTTTATGAAAGCTATGTAGATGCTTTATGAACACTTTGAGAGTGAAGTATCTATGATCATGTTGTGTTGTTGAAAGGAAATTCTCATAAACACACTTATGCATGAATATGATATGATATGAAAGGTTCTCTCACATAGAATGATTCTAGGTTGAAAGGTTTGCTCACCTAAAATGAATCTAAGTCCAATGACTATGAAATGTGATGAGGCTTGTGGTGATTCCCTCAAAGGCCATTATATGAGAGGAATGTGAGGTGAATTCCCTTATTCCTAATTAGATAAACATGAGGTGATTACCCATGTCATGATATGAGAAGTGTGTGGTGACTACCCTTAATATATAACTTCTACACCAAGGCAAGAGGTGAATACCCATTAGCCTTTAAAGTGATAAGGAGGCGAATACCTATATCATATTATAATGGACATGGATGCGATTACCTATGATCCTTATTAAGTGATGTGGAGGAGAATACCTACATTACACCCTAAGATGGATATGGAGGCGAATACCTATATCTTGTTAAAATGGACATGGAGGCGAATACCTATTATCCCTTAATATGAACATGGAGGCGAATACCTATGATTCCTTAAATGTATTATGTTATGAACTATGAATTGTGTGGATTGTAGCTTGAAAGGCCTTCCATGATATGTATGACTTGAGGTAATTCCCCTTGTTTATGAAAGATGAGCTAAATATGAGATCAAAGAGATGATCAATATGTATGATGACCTAAAGTGGTACTTAGCATGGGTGGGATTATGCGGTCTTATCCATGCATTGCACAAGTATGACTTGAAGGTACTTATGAAGTGTTTCCTTATATGTTGTATTCTTATATTGGATTATTACTATAGTTGCCTTCCTTGATATGTTTGACTAAGGGTGAAGGTTCCCTTGTCTATGAGGATTAAGCTAATGATGAGATCAAAAGATGGTAAGTATGATTATGATTGCCTAAAAGTGGTACTTAGTGTGGATGAGATTATGTGATCTTATTGATGCATTGCACAAGTATGCTTTGAGGTTACTTGGGAAGTAGTTCTCTTATGTTATGAAGATCTTGGGACTTACTATTCTTATGAATATGTTGTATCTCCTATGTTTATGTATTATTTCTTATGTTGACTAATGCTTATATTATGTCTATGTTGGAGCTTACAAGTATGGTTATGTTGTTATGCTCTTATGATGTTATGCTAGCTATCATATTTAGTACATTTTGTACTAACACATACTCTTGCCTACATTCTTATCAAATGTAGGGTCCGGCGATATTGAAATCCATTCTCGTGGCTAGGTTCCTAGTAGAAGCAAGGAGTTGAAGATTTGGTGAGTCCTCATATCATCAATGATTTGCCTACCTTTCCTTATGTGTTTCATTTTATGTTTAGACTATTGTATGGGCTGTGTCCCAAGAGTTGTTCAAGTTGTATTAGATGGTTTGAGACAAAGTGTTATAGACTTCCGCTTGATTTTATAAAAGACTTCGATTGTATGGAAGAAGTTTTAAATTTCCGCACTTTTCTATTATCTTATGTTATGATATGCTAAGTGGCTTATATGAGACCTCTTCGGGATCAAGTACACCATGTTACTTCTAGGGTGTACCCTGGGTCGTGACACCTCTTGGGTGGTTTGAAGTTGGTGATGTTGCTTTGATAGGACCCGAGTTGGTGTATGAGGCTATGTAAAAGGTTGGACTTATTCGTGAAAGATTGAAAATGTCTCAAAGTTGACAAAAGTTGTATGATGATGTTAGATGAAGAGAACTTGAATTTAATGTTAATGATTGAGTCTACTTGAAAATTTCACCCATGAAGGGTGTGATGAGGTTTGGGAAGAAGAAGCTTAGTCCCTTTTATGTGGGTCCATATCCGATTTTGAGATGTATTGGCAAAGTTGTTTATGAACATGATTGCCTAATGATTTAGCATCGGTACACCTGGTATTCCATGTCTTTTTGTTGAAAAAGTGTGTTGGAAATCTGATATCTATTGTACCTTTTGAAGGTTTGGGAGTTAAAGAAAATCTTTCTTATGAAGAGGTTCTGATTGAGATTCTAGGCCGACAAGTTAGGAAGTTGAGAAACAAAGAAGTTGCTTTCATGAAGGCTCTTTAGAGGAATCAGTTAGTTGAGGGTGCTGTGCAGAAATGTTTTATTCAATATAACCTTATGATTACACTTTTGCAACCTAAGAGTACACTTATAATTACGATGTGACAAATAAATAGATCAACGTAATTACTTGGGTGTGTAATTACTAGGATGGTAATTACTACCCTAGTAATTACACCAATTCTAATTACCTAGTGACTTTCCAAACAAACCCTTAGGGATTTGACTTTTGATACATGTCTTTTAAAGAGGGAAGGAATCCTTAAATATCTCTCCATATTTTTGTCCAAAAGATTTCATCTCCATCTCCATATCTTTCATTTTTCCTAAGTTCAAAACCTAAATCATGTCTATTTCCATTTCCACACATATTTTTACGAAGTTCTCTTCTTATTCACCCATTACTCATAATATTTGATATTTTAATATTGAGACTTTCATCAATCTTATTTTGAGGTTTTATTTATTCGTTGTTTCAATATGAAATTATGATTAAAAAATTCAAAGTTTTATTTTCTCGTGAAAGAGTCAGAGATTAGTTGAAGAGAATAACTTCTGGTTGAGCAAGATGAACTAAGAACTTCAAAAGCTGTTTCGAGTATTGAGAAGTTATCGAGACTAAATCAAGATCAAGAGGAACATAGACATGGAATATATTGGAAAATAGCTTAACGTTTCTTTGTTCGATATCTTCATTTAGTTTTTGAATCTATATCGTGGAACTTATTTTTGATATTTACAAGGATATCTTTGTATTTTTTATAATTGAATGATTCAATTATATATAACGATTTTTCATATTTTAGTGCTTTTTAATTACACTATAGAATGATCTTTCAGTTTCTATACCCGTATAAGTATGGTCAATTTGTAAATCAGTTTCTATATCCATATAAGTATAATGTTTTTACCAATGAATTAAATGTATAGATTTTGGTTTCCTTGAATTTAATTTACTGTATCTTAAAAAAGATAGATTTTATACCTATATTAATAAGAAAAGAAAGCATACCTGGACTGCCACATGGCAGCAAGTGAAGGCCATTATGTTGAGGCAGTTGGACAAAATATGCGTGGAATGTGGAAACCCAATTCCTTTCAGTTTTAGGTTTCTCAATTTGTTTGGACTCAATTATTTATTTAGAGCTTTCTAGATAAATAGTCCATTAAATTATTTTTGAAGAAGCAATATACTTTTTAAGGAAAACTCATCATACTTTTTATGGTTCTTTTCTTAAACATTAGTAGCTAAAGACACTTTTTCTAGGGCTGCGGCTACGACTAATTGTTGAACATTGATTTCATTTGGATGAATTTGATTATCATATAAATTATTCTTATATTTTTATTTTAGTATTTCATACTTGATCACCATAGAAATAAATTCATTTTCTATTCTTGAACTCGAGAGACAGAGAGGTAGATAGACCAGAGAGTATAAGAAGCGTGGTCTAGCTTGCATATTACTTGATAGATTAGTGTTCATGATTGACACCCACACGAACACCGTGCTTTGTTACAAAATAGGATGAATATAAATGCTCCCCATTTGAGTCTGTCCATCCCCGCTCAACGATGTAGTTAGACAGTCAACTCGGGTAGGCGGTTAGAGGTCGTGAAATCATGATCATAATATCAACCCTATAAATCAATAATTTGATAACCGTATGAAATCTATGAAAGAGATGTGACACATGAATTCTTAGTATGTTGCAGCCCTGGAATTACCCCAATCATTGTAAGTTAATCTTATTATTTAATTCTTGCATCCTTCTGTTTACAAATAAAATTTATATTCTTTTGGCACTCTTGAATAAATAATTAGACTAGTATAAATTAGTAAAATAATTAATCGACAAGTCCTTTGGGTCCGATAATACGACTCTTTTAGAGTCATTATATTACTTACGCGACCATGTACACCTGCGTGTGCTTTGGAAAGCAACAAGTTTTTGGCATCGCTGCCGGGGACTTAGAAATTAGTTATTCTTCTAGGTTATACTTTTTATTTAAGTTTTTTTTATAATTTTATTTTGAACAAATACTCATTTCCCTTTGAATAATTTGGCACTCTTATTGATATGGGTGATTAAGATAAATGGTGGTCGGGTGATGAGTATCTTTGTAAGTATTGTGATAGACTCCATTTGGATATCGAGTGTCTTATATGTGGTGGTCGATATCATAATTGGAATGGTGGTCCTAACACTTATTTCCTTTCCCCAAACCCTATTATGGTTCTTCTGTTACTTGTGATGTTGGCAAAATTGATTGTATGGAAAATGCGAAACAAGAGGCTCACATTAGGGATTTATTGGATCAAATAATGGAAGCCATTGAAATAACAAATTTAGCAATCATGGAACTGTAATAAAAAATATGGAACAACGAGCAAAAACAATGGAACTGCAAGAAAAATCATAGATCTGTAAGCTAAGTTTTACGCTTAAAAACTACGAAGTACAAGCCTAGCCAATACTCAATAAGAGGAAGAGACTGAATCCCAACAAGAAGAAAGTTGTGAAGAAGCAAAATAGTGAACCAATTTTTGGTTGGAGGAAAGAACTCAACTTTTCAAGATTCAAGAGTGTCACAACCCAGACTGTCGTGAGTGGCACCCACACTAACCCTCCGGTGGGAGAACCATTACTACAACCCAAACTAACAACTCAACCAAAATACTAAGGCATTTAAAGATACGGAAGCAGCTTTAAATGCTAGGGAAAAGAATAGGAAGTTCTCATAAACTCCAAACAAAAGTCTAACAACCAAAATAATGCGGAATAACACCTAGAACCTGAGAGTCAATGTACCAAAACATCCAAGGTTCAATCATAAGTCTAAACAAGAAGGGGTACAACCCCATACTAAACATAAGAAATCTAAGGAACTAGTCTAAGTCCAAAAATGTGGACAAAAACAGATAGAGAAATCATGGCAGCTCGAAAGAACTGGCTCACCCTTGAATTCGAACGATCACTGATCTTTTAAATGAGGTCTGTCAATAGCCACTTGAAGATGCCCTGAACTCAACAAAGATAGAGCAAGTGCAGTATCAGTACATAACCACAGTGTACTGGTAGGATCACGCGACTATCCCACTAAGTGCAACATACATAAGCCATTACAACATAACAATAACATGAATACACCGAACATATACAATATCAATATCATTTTCAAACAACGTGTAATTTCACAATTCTCAAGATATACAGTTATGTCAAGTTAATGGTCCTCTCATGGAACCCACACCCAAACTGTTAGTGTACCGGTACGTGGTACCCGTTCCAATATTTATGCCGGTAAGTGGCAACCGATCCCAGTTAGTGTGTCGAAACGCAACACCTGATCCATTCAACAAGCCACAATTACAATCACAATCACAAGTATATTCTCAAAATCATACAATCAAGTCATGATTCATGGCATTCATCATTCATCTATCCTCATTTACAATTAGTGTGATTGATAATGCAACATTTGCATACATACATGTATTATAATGAAGCAATAACAAACATACATCACACAACATGAAATCACAACCATCACCTACTTCGAACAAAGCTTGAATTCCTTAAGAAACTTGATTCTTCCCTTTTCGGATTCTTTCCGCTTGTTCTTGGTCTACAAACAATTAATATAATACGAGAATCAATAACAATGTCTAATTACCCGGATTAAAGTTAACACTATCAACCCTAGATCAAACCCATGATCCCAATATCCAAATTAGGGCTTTCCCACCATAAATTCAAGATCAAAACCCTCCCCCATCGATAATTACCCATTAGTTTACGTTCTACGGATCGAAACTTGGATTCGAAGAGTCAAAACCTTACCTTTAGCTTCAAGAATGTTGAAAAGTGCATAATAAAACATTTTTGGGGTTTATTTCCGACTTAATTCACAACTGGCCCGCCACAACGGTCCTCACCCCGCTACAACGGCCTCGCCCTGGCGGAACAAAATCCCGCCATAGCAGCTTGCACATAATAGAGAGCTAAATAAAGAATTTCCAAATCCCCATTTCACAATACACCTTCATCCCATGACACTCAGAAACCACCCTCTCAGGCTAAGATCGATTTTAGGAGTTCTACTCGCCCGAATTCAATTTCGTAAAGTCGTACAGGTTCCTTAACATCTTAGCTATCTATTCATATGATCGAATTCATATTTAAATCTCCCAATTGTTACCAGATTTCTCGAGACCTCACTGACTCCGATTTCATCCAAATCTGGACTAGGTTGGAAAATTCCAAGTTACTATGAAAAAGTTTTCCGGCCCAAATTTTTTTCCTGATGGCTTTTATATAACGATGGAAGCCGGTCATTACAATAGATAGTAATTTACCCATCACTCATCCCCGAGTGACAAACTTAGGAAAATAGGCTAAAGAAAGAATGAAATAGTACATGAATCGATGAACATCTGGGATACTTATATCGCATGTCTTTCTTGGTTTCCCAAGTAGCTTCCTCAACTGGACGATGCTTCAATTGAACTTTCACGGACTTAATCTCTTTGGTCCTCAGCTTCTAGACATCACGATCAAGAATTGCAATCGATTCCTCCTCATAGTGAAGTTCTTTGTCTAAGATAACTGAGTCCCATTTTATGATTTAATCCCCGTCTCCATGATATCTCTTTAACATGGACACATGAAATACCAGATAAACTCCCGATAGGTTCAGAGGTAAGGCCAATCTATAAGCCACTGGCCCTACACAATTAAGAACCTCAAATGGACCAATGTAACGAGGACTAAGCTTACCCTTCTTGCCAAATCTCATCACCCTTTTCATGAGTGATACCTTAAGAAGAACATTCTCCCCCATCTGAAATGCCATGTCTCTTACCTTATGGTCTGCATACTTCTTTTGCCTACTCTGGGCTGCTAAAAGTTTAGCTTGAATACTCCTCACCTTATCTTGAGCATCCTTCACTAAATCAACCCCTAAAGGTTTCACATCTCCAGCCTCAAAATCTTTACCTTCCACTGATAGTGCTAGAATAGGTGCTGTGGTCAAGAGAGTCTTGAGCTTTTGAAAGCTCTCTTCACATTTTTCAGTCCATTCAAACGGTATCTCCTTTTTGGTCAAATTTGTCAAGTGTGTGGCAATAGAAGCAAAGTTTTTCACAAACCGATGATAGTAGCTTAGCGAGCCCCACAAAACTCCTAACTTCCATCATAGAGCTAGGCCGAACCCAATTCTTAACCTCCTCAATCTTTTGGGGATCTACCGTTACCCCTTCTTTTGAAACTACATGCCCCAAAAATGCAACTGAAGTCAACCAAAATTCACACTTAGAAAATTTTGCATACAACCTTTGTTTCCCAAGAACACCCAAAACAATACGAAGGTGATTGGCATGCTTTTCCTCACTTTTAGAATACACCAAAATGTCATCAATAAAGACTATAACAAACGAATCTAAAAATGGTTTGAACACACCATTCATCAAACTCATGAAAGCTGCAGGCGCATTTGTCAACCCAAACGACATGACCAGAAACTCATAGTGCCCATAACGAGTTCTAAACGCCGTCTTGGGCACGCACATCTTCAGGCCTAATTTTTAACTGATGGTAACCACACCTTAGATCAATCTTAGAGAAAACTGATGCACCTTGCAATTGGTCAAAAAAATCATCTCTTCGAGGCAATGGATACTTGTTTTGGATGGTGACCCTATTCAATTGCCGGTAATCTATACACATCCTCATACTACAATTTTTTTTCATAACAAACAAGATTGGAGCACCCCACGAGGAAGCACTAGGATGAATAAATCCCTTATCAAGAAGTTCTTTGATTTGAGCCTTAAGCTCTCTTAATTCTGTCAGAGCGATGCGATATGGAAGGATAGAAATGGGATGAGGACCAGGTTCTAAATCAATGCAGAAATCTATATCTCTATCCGGAGGCATACAAGACAAATCATTAGGAAACAGTTCTCTAAATTGTGACACCACATGGATAGACTCAATAGATGGAGACTCAACTTCAACATCCCAAATATGAGCCAAATAAGCCAAACAACCCTGCCCTACAAGTTTCCTAGCCCAAATGGAGAATATGATCTTAGCTTGCTTAGGCTTGTACACCCCTTCCCACTCTAACTTTTCCCTTCCCGAAATTTCTAGAGTTACAGACTTAGTATTACAATTAAGCACAACATAATAGGGGGACAACCAAGTCATATTTAAGATTATATCACAGTCAATCATATCAAAAATCACCAAATCAGCCCAAGTCTGAAAACCCATAAACAAAATAGGACAAGCACGATAGACATGGGTGACTATTACAGACTCTCAAACTGGGGTAGAAACATGGATGGGGGCATCAAGTATATAACAATTCATATTAAATTATGAGGCAAATCGCATGGACACATAAGAATAAGTAGAACCCGGATCAAATAACATATTAGCCATACTGTCACATACAAAAATAGTACCTTTGATCACTGCGTCAGACACCTCTACCTCGGTCTTGCCCAGAAAGGCGTAACACTAAGCCCTATCATCTTGATGGGAGACTTCCTTGCCTGGCTTCACTATACCTCTGCCTACCTCCGCGGCCTCACTGATTTCCTTCTCGCCCACCTTGTGGACGCTCTTGACCATTATTATCATTTCCCACGGGTACCACTACTCTGGACTGCTGTGGCATGGAATCCAACATGCGCAAGTGGGGATAATCTCTCCTCATATGCCTAGGTTCTCCACAGTTATAGCAAGTACGATCAAAATATGGCCTGCTGCCAGCCGAAGGTGCGGCTCCCTGGCTATCCTGAATCAAATTTGAAGGTGGAGTTCCAAAGTAATTACCTGTACAAACGGGCATTACAGACTGAATTGGTTGGGCTGCAAGAGTCGGCCTTCCTGAGCCTCTGGAGTAAGAACCTGGAAACTTGCGTGAATTCTTGGCTTTCTTAGCCAATGCCTTAGCCTGACCGTCTCGCCTCACCCCCTCCACTTTCTTCACAAAATCTGTTACCTCATTGAAGCTTTTTCCTGCAGAGGTCATATGAACATACAATACCTGCAACTCAGAATTTAGCCCCTTAACAAATAGACAGATCCTCTCTTCCTCAGTAGTCACTAATTGCGTAGAATATCTAGACAAGGCATGGAACTTGGCCTCATAAGCAGCCACAAACATACCATCTTGCCTCAAAGCCATGAACTCATCCTTCTTGCGATCTCTCAAAGTCCGAGGCACATACATATCTAAGAACTGAGCATGAAACTGGGTCCAAGTAAGTGGAGGTAAAACTGAAGATCTGCATTCCACATAAGCTCTTCACCACTGCTTAGCCTCGCCTTGAAGTTGGAAAGTCACAAACTCTATTTTATGCTGATGGACAATTCCCAACTTATGAAGCCTCTCATAACAATCTAGGATGAACTCATAGGCATCCTTACTCTAAGAACCATGGAACACCAGGGTGTTTCAGTTTCAAAAACTTAGTCAACATCTCATGCTCATTACCAGTCATAACGGGACCCAACAAAGGACGAAAGAAAGCATCATTACCTACAGTTCCACCCACCTTGGGGACAGTGATAGCAATAGGGGGATTGGTGGGAGCTTGAGTTGCTTGAACAGAAGGAAGCACTCCAGGACCAACCAATCCTTTCAAGAACGACATGATCCGTTGAGGTAACACTGGGTCTAAGGGAGGAATACCTGTAGTCTCAGCCTGTACCTCTTCCTCTTGTCCAACATTCTCCTCCTCCTCAACCTCTACATTCTCCTCTACCTCTTCATGGTGCGCAAGAGGGGCCTCATTTCTGGGAGCATCTCCAACTGGTGCTCTATCCCTGGTAGGCGCCACCCTTCCTCGGCCTCTACCTCTAGATCTTCCTCTACCCCTGCCTCGACCGCGACCTTTGCTGCAAATTCCTCAACTGGAGCATTGACGGGAGCTACGGGCATGACGGCGTTGAACCTAGTGCTAACCATCTGCAGATAGAAGAGTGAAGGAGATTAGATACCAATTCGAATCGCCAAATACCATTTGGAATCAAGTTATAGAACGAAAGGAGATAAGAGAAAAAAGAGAGATTTCTTAAAGTCATATAGCCTCTCGAAGAAAAGTACAGACGTCTCCGTACCATTTCGCAAGACTCTACTAGACTCGTTTTGGTACATCGAGAACAACAAACCTAGGGCTCTAATACCAACTTTGTCATGACCTAGACCGTCATGAGTGACACCCACACTAACCCTCCGGTGGGAGAACCATTACTACAATCCAAACTAACAACTCAACGAAAATACTAAGGCATTTAAAGATACGAAAGCAGGTTTAAATGCTAAGGAAAGAAATAGGAAGTTCCCATAAACTCCAAACAAAAGTCTGACAACTAAAACAATGCGGAATAACACCTAGAACCTGAAAGTTTATGTACCAAAACGTCTAAGGTTCAACGATAAGTCTAAACAAGAAGGGGTACAACCCCATACTAAACATAAGAAATCTAAGGAACTAGTCTAAGTCCGAAAATGTGGACATAAACAGAAAAAGAACTCATGGCAGCTCAGAAGAACTGGCTCACCCTTGAATTCGAACGATCATTGTTCTTCTAAACGAGGTCTGTCAATAGCCGCTTGAAGATGCCCAAAGAAAGAGCAAGTGCAGTTTCAATACACAACCACAGTGTACTGGTAGGATCACGTGGCTATCCCACTAAGTGCAGCATACATAAGCCATTACAACATAACAATAACATGTATACACCGAACATATACAATATCAATATCATTTTCGAACAACGTGCAATTTCACAATTCTTAAGATATACAGTAATGTCATGTCAATGGTCCTCTCATGGAACCCACACCCAAACTGTTAGTGTATCGGTACGTGGTACCTGTTCTAAGTTAGCGTGTCGGCTCGTGACACCTATTCCAATATTTCTGCTGGTACATGGCAACCGATCCCAGTTAGTGTGTCAGAACGCAACACATGATCCATTCAATAAGCCACAATCACAATCACAAGTATATTCTTAAAATCATACAATCAAGTCATGATCCATGGCATTCATCATTCATCTATCGTCATTTACAATTTGTGTGATCAATAATGCAACATTCATATACATACATGTATTATAATGAAGCAAGAACAAACATACATCACACAAAATGAAATCACAACCATCACCTACCTCGAACAAATCTTGAATTCCTTAAGAAACTTGATTCTTCCCTTTCCAGATTCTTTTCGCTTGTTCTTGGTCTACAAACAATCAATATAACACGGGAATCAATAATGATGTCTAATTACCTAAATTAAAGTTAACACTATCAACCCTAGATCAAACCCATGATCCCAATATCCAAATTAGGGCTTTTTCCACCATAAATTCTAGATCAAAACTCTCCCCCATCGATAATTACCCATTAGTTTACGTTCTACGGATCGAAACTCGGATTCGAGGACTGAAAACCTTACCTTTAGCCTCAAGAATGGTGAAAAATGGTCAAGAACTCGTCTGGGGTCATCTCCTAGCTCTCAAAGTTTAAAAGTATAGAATAAAATGTTTTTGGGTTTATTTTCGACTTAATTCGTGACTGGCCCGCCACAACGGTCCTCACCCTATTACAACGAACCTGCCCTGGCGGCATAAAATCCCGCCATAGCGGCTTGCATGGAACAAAGAGCTAAATAAAGATTTTCCAAACCTCAATTTCACAAAACACCTTCATTCCATGATACTCAGAAACTACCCTCTCACACTAAGATCGATTTTGAGAGTTCTACTCTCCCAAATTCAATTCTGCAAAGTCATACGGGTTCCTTAACTCCCCAGCTATCTATTTATATGATTGAATTAATAATTATATCTCCCAGTTGTTACCATATTTCTCAAGACTTCACTGACTCTGATTTCGTCTAAATCTGGACTAGGTTGGGAAATTCCAAGTTACTACGAAAAAGTTTTCTGATCCAAATTTTTTCCCCGATGACTAATCTATAACGACGCAAGCCGATTGTTATAAAGAGTCTATCCATGATGGTATTACATACATGAAAACCTAACTAATAGAAGGAAGAGTTGAGCTTATACAAGAGATAAATCAGTTCTGCTCAGATATTCATGACTTGGAGGCTCACTTGAATAAAAAGGTTGAGGCGTCTAATGCCCAATCACCAATCGTCATGGTTGATGACCAACTAATGGAGTAAAGAGAGGAATTTCAACCATTCAACTGTACCTTATTCCTTAATGTTGATGTTGAGAAGGAGTACAA
This sequence comes from Solanum bukasovii, assembly GCA_029582585.1. Classification (NCBI taxonomy): domain Eukaryota; kingdom Viridiplantae; phylum Streptophyta; class Magnoliopsida; order Solanales; family Solanaceae; genus Solanum; species Solanum bukasovii. The sequence continues at coordinate 21,400 of JAJOOI010071759.1, forward strand.
AAGTGAGAATGTTGTAATTAATGTTACTTTGGTGATGAGGCATATCAGATCTCATTCTAAACATTTTTCTACATTATACTTGGATGACAACATGAAATTCTAGTCATCTAAACTAATGGAGGAATGTATAGATGAGGAACAAGATCCCTACATCCTAAAGTTTTCTAGTCCACGTGGACAAGACAACATTCCTCACTCAAGAGCTAAGAAGTGCAAGATGCGACGTCTATTACTTGGTTCCTTTATCTTAATACCACCACCCCTAGAGAGGAGCAGCAAAGTTGATGCAAAATTAGAGGTGCAATTCATAAGTTTGAAGTAAAACGAAAAGTGGTTAACTTACTTGTGTCGTGTCATGACGTCAAATCAGGCACTTATTGGAAGGCAACCCAATTTGTAGTGTAGTTTCTTATTTTTTATTTTTGGTGTTGTTTTTGTGTTATTTTTGAAGATTAGAGAAATTCCGAGTACCCAAAATATTGAAGCAAATGAGAACATTTGAGCTTCAATGTGAGGTATATACGACACTTAATGATAATTGAGAGAACATGGTACTAGCTAGGCCTAGAAGCCTCAGGGAGTTTTCCTAACCCTTGTTTTAAATTTTAATTGATACTTTGGGGACATAACATCTTTTTAAGTGTGGGGGTGGAAGAATGAATTCCTATTTTTTACTATTTTATTGAATCATTTCTTTTTTTTAGGATGGGTTCCTCGAATTTTACTTTTGTTTATGTTTTCTCAGGATAGTTCCTTTGAACCGAGCATCTTTTTTTATCACGACCCAAAGTACACCTTAATCGTGACATGACGTATAAGACCCTGAGAGGCCTTACACAAAACACTTGACATACATACAAGTCAATACAATAGAAATTGTGAGAATTAAAGAAGAAAGCCTCATATCATAAAAGAGTTTGACATAAAAGTGGAAGTATACTCATAGTCTGGACAAGTCAATCTATTACATCAAGAAAGTGGTCTAGATGTAACTCGTACACCACGTAAAATATCTGAAAACTAAATACATAAGAGAAATATAATAAAAGTGACATGGCGTTCAGAACATGAGGACTCATCAATTCTTCAACGATCAATCAAGAAACTTGCCGCGAGTGGGAGGAGAAGTGTCAAATCCTACATTATGAAACAATGTAGGAACAAGTATGAATTAGTAAATGGAATGTACTAAGTATGAGCGATATGCATAAAAACATGAAAACAGGATAAAAAAGGACATAGGAAAACATGAAATGCATGACCAAGCTAAAACGTAGTAAAACCTTTTTAAAGAAGAATCATAAATCATGAACATGGTCAATGTATTTTAAAATGGTGATGAAAGCTTCATAAAATCTTTAAAGAGACTTTAGTTCATTTTATGGGACATTACCTTTAAGTGACAATAGACCATGGGAGCCATAACATGGAATCTAATGTAACTCCCACATCGAGAAGAGAGAGTCCACTTGCAAATGTATAACTTTGTATCATATCATATGATATTTGTGTTTCCACTAGCTAGGTCATTTAAGACAATCTTGCGGGGGTACGTAGTGTGGAACTAGAGGTTGCTACGAGAAACTACCCTATTTGAGCCTCCACCTCAATGTTCTCTTGGTGCTAAGTTAAATCCCAACATAATAGTCATTTTCATAAACTTAACATCATACATGGAAAAACATAATTAAGTTACTAATCCTAGATTAAAATATCATAGTGTATCTCCTTAAATTATAAATCATGCATGTGCGAGAAGACCTTTCTCCAACCACGATTCTTTAATATGTGAGAAAACCTTTCACACTTTTATTGATGCTTATCACAAACGCAACCTTTAGATCATAAAATATCTTTTCATAAATCATGCATAAACTTTCATAATCATCTTTCATAAATTCATAGCTTTTCTTCACATTCTCATATCTCCATAAATTCAGTCAAAATCATGAATAAGGCATGAGTCAATATGAAATAAATTGGAAAACATGTAATTGAATTAAATTAATCATAAGAAGACTAAAATCAAACAATTGAATCATAACAAGGAAGACCCATGGGGAATTTGATGAAACCCTAACCAATTTTGATGAAATTGAATGTGGAGAATTGCGATCTTTTAGGGCTCAATGGGTGAATGGAACTCATTGATGAATTTCCACATACCTTGATAACGTAAGACCAAAGGCATTGGAGGAAAAAAGAGACTTGAAGCTTGAACCCTAGATTTATCCCTTGAGGCTTGAGAGGATTTGAAGAGGATGAGCTTGGATGGGATTTGGGAATTTGAGAGAATGAGAGGGTTTGGGTAGATTTAAGAATAGATGGGTAGTTATAGGACTTAAAGTTAGGGTTAAAACGACATAGTATATATACTAAATGCATAGGATAAAGCCAAATACCCTTAAAAATAACTGCCGAATAGCTTCTACGATTTGCACTCACGGTCCGTAGAACTTTCTACAGCCCGTACTGGTCAACTGTAGAACAAACTCCAGAAACCTAAGTTTACCTTACTTTCCACGAGACCTTTCTACAGTCCGTCTAAATATCTATGGTCCGTCTAAATTTCTACTGTCCATAGAGCCAACTCGTAGAACCCAAGTTCAAGCCCAAAATTTCACTAAGTCTAGGACCCTTCTATAGAATCCATCTACGACCTGTAGTACAAACGACGACTCATTCTAATCACTCGTAGGTAAAACTTCAGAAACTGAAATTTCTTAAAAACTCAACTCAACCCAATGATACGTCCAAGTTTACACTTCAATTAAGAAGTATAAACGGTCGAAGTCAATTACCGATGTCAACAAGAGTTGAGGTTGATCCCATAGGGAATTTTAGAAGAAATAAATCTACTAGTTCTTATGTTCAATTGCGGTTGATATTCCTAGAAATAAAACTAAAAGCATAAAATAAATTGGGTTTTGATTTAATGTTAAAGTAACTAATAGTAACTAGCATTCAGTTGTACCAGTGACATGCGATAGTTTCAGAGTTTTATTATCAATTAGAATATAAAAGGATTGTGTTCCTCATGACATTTAGACTACAACTTTGATTTCGCTCAAAGTAACAGTCTCTTGATACAATGCATGGATTATCTAGAAAGTTACCTACACCTGAAATCCTTTCAGCCCTATTAGGTGAATATCACCTCATTTCCTCTCAGTCTCTAAGTGTTTCAGTTTTAACCCTTGCTTACTTGTTTAGAAAATCATTCTCTCTCTCGCTCAAATCTTCAAAATAAGTTATTCAATTTCAGAGTTCATTCCTTTCTGGATTTCCCTAATCATATCATTCTCTCTTGAGCAAGTAATTAATACATGTAAGTTGAAACGTGTACACTCGTTAGAAAGCAATAAATACGAAAATAGAAACGAAGAGTGTAAAACATCCCTTGACAATCATTCGTGGTTGATTTTAATGTTGTACCCTAGTCATGGTTCCCACAACTCTAGTAGTGGTGTTTAGCTGCTCATGTTCTTAACAAAGCAATAGTAAATCATTCATGAAAGTTTAGAAGAATTAAACTTAAAACAAAAAATGAAGACCAATAAATCTTGATTAAGAACGCGAATTCAAGACCAGTACATTGATCAATTATCCAAATGATTACTCAAAATATGAAAGCCATCGTCTCTGCGATAAAAACTTATTTTAGAATATTGATAATATTAAAAGTAAAACCCTAAGTAATTAATTATAGTCTTCAAAATGAATCCTAATTGAAGTAGGAAAGTAGTTCAGTGTAGAACATTCACTGATAGCCAAACAGCTCGTGAAGCTTTTCACGATCCATTTAAGCCTTCCAAGATCCAACACTTAGAAATATTTGCTCAGTTTTAACTTCATATTTCCACAAGTCATTGTACGGTCCATATACATCTTCACGACTTGTATAGGGTTCTCGTTCAACTGCTTGTCTTAACCTTGAAGCTTCACAGACTCCTAGCCTTATCATATAAGTTGTACGGGCCGTATATGGTCTCGTTCAGTTTCACTTGCCTTTTTCTTTCCACATATCATGTTCACGGTTGGGTTCACAATTCGTATACATCTTCACAGCTTGTATGGCCTCTCGTCGACATATCTTAACTATCATTTCAGCTTCTCTCTTTCACTTATTTTTAAGAACCTCCTTTCTAGCACATTTAACAAAAGAAACATCATATCTTCAAAAACATGCTTGGTTTCTTGCAATAATCCTTTGTTTTGGGCGTCGAATGTGCTATAAGATCACGACACATCAACACCCCCTCAGCTTAGAACCATTTCTTGTCCTTAAGTGATGAAAAAGAACAATAACCAACGCTAAAGTACATAAAAGAATTATCAAATATATGCGTCAGCTACTTCCACAAAAATTTACATCCAAAATCATCTAGCTAACATGCAAGGATCTATGGACGGCATCTCATTACATACAATCAATCATGCTTGTGCAAGCAACAATATATCAGTCAACTTGAACGACTAGAGAATGAAAACATAGTGCCGTCACCTGAAAGAAGTCCCTCACACATGATTTTAGATAAGATTTGGGACTGACATAACTCTCAATCTCCAAAAGAACTTCTGACGATGCAAGTACACAGACCATAAGCCTGCCCTTATTTTCTACACCTTAATTATCAAACAACCAGTATAGGATCACTATAGGACTTTTTGAGTGACCAGATTACCTTGGTCCCCCCAAAGTTACTTTTAGGCACACAACTCCTGCTTAGGTATTTCCGACCTTTCTTTTTCTCGCATCCTGACACCCACATCATTTCCTTTTCTCATTTTTTTGATATTTTTTTTTCTTTTCATCTTTTTTATCTAACATCTATATGAACCATTTTCTTATGTATTGTGATTTTGTTCCTTCAGAATAACCAAGGATACAATACTGCTAAGCTATTACTTTTTCATTTTGCTCATACCCACCCTCAACATAGGGTTTTATCCTACATTTTCGCATCGTACCTTGGATAACCAATGATACGACATCAAATAGGGGTGACAAACAAAAAAAAAATTAGTTTCAAGGCTCAAATAGAGTTCAAAGGGTTCATGATTTCATTTGGTAGGTGCTTTTGTCTAATGTGGACTATATAACAACTATGGCCTATGATCCTTTCCTATCCAACTATCTAACAATCTTGGCAACACTACTTGGGCAAGTTCTAGCTTATACATACAAAGTCAGACATCAAACATACTCACACACTCCTGGCACATTCTTCCATTCTCTAGTATTCAGTCACTAACTTCATGTTCTAGTTAGCAATGATCAACAAACGTAGGTACATGACATGTTGGACAAAGAGCCTATACAATCATCTATCAAATCACAGGGTGCCTTTTATCTTATCCAACATAAAAATTCAATTTCGAGGTACATTTTAACAATTTCATAGTACTTGTACAAAAATAAACAACTGAGCCAACCCACACACTACAACTACTACTGTCAGGTTTCTCATCCACCCCCCAACAAAACATGCTTTGCCCTCAAAGTACAAAATAAAGAGCTATGAGAAGTGGTCATACCTGCGAAGCTCTAGGCATTAGTAGTTGGAGTGGTGTTAGAACTTGCATCAGCTGATGACTTCTCCTTAGTAGGATCTATCTCTGGAACACAGATCTCAATGGGAATGGTTAGATCAGCTGGTGTCTAACTAGCCGTGGTCGCCGAAATGTGACTACTAGAGGCGCCAGACCTCAATGCATCACACTGCTGCTGCTCTTGTGCTTCTTTTCTCTTGCAACTTTCTTGGAGGATTTTCTAACTCACTTGAGTCTTTTGTCCTCCTTCCGAGGAGTCTCATTTGGGAGGGTAGATTCAAGGCTTCTTTTCTTCCCTTTGTCTTGTTAATTTTATAACCTCAAAAGATCACCTAGATGTCAGCCACTGATCCCGTTTATGGGGGCATGCTGAACAGAATCTGTGGCCAATATAAGAGGCACTTTAACTAGACTGTCAGTCAGTTTATCAATGTCGGCTCTCATAGAAGTTAGTTGAGCCTGCAGGGACTCAACATCAAGAAAACTCAAGGCATCTATCCGATCTATGAAGTGTGTCTCTAAAATATCAATGCGATCCCACATCACAAAAATTTCTCTCCTAAGCTCATCATGCAACCTGTGTTCAACAACTTGAACTTGGCTTTGCACCACATGTGGTAGTTTTTTAACTACTTGATATAGTATCGCTCTAGTCTTTCTCTACTCCATTACAGGTTTTTGTAGAAATGTCATAGGGATCGTGACAACTGTACCTGTGGCTAATGAGGTCGGTGCTGCTGTAGGCCTGGCTCCTGGATCTACTAGTTCTGCCCCTTTACTCCCTCAACCGGTGCCAACTCAACTTGTAGATTTGGAAACACAACCAATGGGCTTCTAGACCTTTTCTTGTTCTATATAATGGATTTGCAAGGTTTTTGATCAAGGTGGCAAATGTGTATTTAGTGGCATCGGTGGGACGATCAACTATCTGGTTACCCGACACCTAAGCATTGTCATACAATTTTTTTATTAGACAAGAAAAGGGAAGACCATCCTTTTCATTCAAAGCACGATCCCTTATTTTGGTGGCAATCAGTCGACCCACATTCAATGCATATTGGGCAACGATAAAAGCTATCAAGGAAACCTATGAGGGAGAAATGGTGTTATCATTAACTATCAGCCTAAATTATACACGAACAAAAGCCTACTAGAAGGACTTTGTGATATGTAACCTTGAGTTGGTGACCTATGGTGCTGCCTCACTCTGAGTCGCTATCAACCCAACAATCCTTTTCATTATATTATATCCCATATCAGGATCACTCATCTCATATTCACTTGTCACCATATAGCGATAATGCTTATATAATCCCACCTCATTAGGTGCATTGTAGTCCGTGCCATGAATAAATATATTTATGGTTGCCTTAAAGATATCTACAGTCACTCCACAGACCTACACCTGATCTAGTGGTGCTAGGTGCCGTGCTTCCTCTTTCTTTCTTTTCTTGGATAATTTGGAGGTAATGAATTTCAATAATGAAGCAACATATGATGCATAGAACTCTCGTGTTAGATGCCTCCCATAATACCCCGACTGCCTTGTCATCCATTCAAATTTATGCCTCTGGAACAAGTCTTGGATCTTTGGGATGACAGACAAATTACTGTTAATTACTCTACTTTTAGGCACATTAGGTCTCTTGCCTATGCCGCTCAAATTTTTAGATATGCCAGAGTCGAAGATTTCTTTAGAATCGGGGACTGCCCATGTGGCTCTAATGATTGCACCAAGTTGATGCTAGACAGTTGGGTCTGTTACTATTTGTCGAACAAACCTCTCAATAGAGTCGCCATTGTCCTCATTGGCACCATTTGTGTTGTCCTCCTTATTATCAGTTGCTATCTCATCACCCCAGTCCCTACTACATTATTTCCAGAGACATTGGATTCATGTCCAGACACATTTTCAATCTCTGAGCCATCTCCCTCCTCTTCAGACTGGGAAGGAGTGGCATCATGCTGCTCAACTACTTTATCTATCTGAGATCTATGCTCTTGGGGTGAATGTGGTTCGATAGTGGTCTCAAACTGAGCCTCCGAGCTATTGGATACTTCATTGTTAGAGGCTGATTCTAGAGGACTAAGGGGTGAAAGGTGCAATTGTGCCGTTTTGTGCCTAGTCTTTGCCATTGTACGTGTGAAAAAAGGAGTTAGAATTTGGGTACAATTGTAATTGACTACACTAAAGAGTACTCAGACTTCCTTTGTGAAATTACACAATAGTGACGATTTCCTATTAGAATGCCTTCAGTCAATCTATCATTGAGATATGCCACTTAGTCTATAAATAAACATACACTCTTTTTGGTTTTAATATATATTTTTATACTGGAGGCTATACGGTCCGTGAAAGGATTCACGATCCGTACAAGCTTTCGTAAATTGTGTGTGCAAGAGATGGTGTCTAAGTGTGGTCCATGATAGGTATAATGGTCCATAGTGAGGTATACGGTCCGTTGAGCCCATCATGGACATACATGGACAGAATTTCATCTTTCATTCGAGATTCACCCAACAATTTGACTTTACAAACACTCAAATACTATAATGAACTACCCCTATTCATTATCCTACCAAACATATACTTTCACAACAGAACTCATTAATTTCTACTAAATCCCCAATTAGTTCGACATTCATCGAATCAACTTGACTCAAAACATAACAAGACACAAAATTTGACTACACCCAATTATTTTACTTACAAACATACACTTTTCAAGCAACCCATAAATTATTCTACCATTTCCAAACCCCAATTTTACAATTTCAATTTATAATAAAAAAACATAGGGAACTTACTTCAAGTCATTTGAAAACAAGTTGAAGAATGAGATTTTGAGGATAACCAATGCTTTGCGCTATGTGATCAATGGTATTCCTTGATGTAGATGAATGAGAGTGACAATTTTTTTTCTAAGAGACGCTATGTATTCAAAAATGAAGAAGAAAAATTGTTCTTTATGGCTTAAAAGCATTTTTATAGAAAACTAGGGTTTGGTCTGGACCAGGTCGGGTCATTTTTAATGTGACCGACCTGATCTTCATGGACCGTGAACGAGCTCGTGAAGCGTTGCACGGTTCGTTAACCCACACGTGATGATGCACTTAGGTAAAGTTAAGAAACTTTCCTGGATGCTCATAATTATTGCGGGCAGCGTTTCCACTGTTAAGCTTTCCTCTATGGATGCTTCAATAATCCCATTATCGGTAATATAAATTGTAGAATCAACACTAATATCTTGTGGTTGCTTCATAGAATTGCTCACTTTGAATTTCACCTCCTCATTATTTAACCTGAACATCAACTTGCCATGTTCCACATCAACCAATGCTTTCCTTGTGGCTAAAAATGTCCTCCCCAAAATTATGGGAACTTCAAAATCAACATCACCATCTAAGATCACAAAATCGGCAAAAAAATAAAGCTCTCCACTTTTACCAACACATCACAAAGAAAACCAACTAGACTTTTAACTGACCTATCAGCCATCACAAGTCTCATAGCCGCAGGTTTTGGAGTTCCCAAATCCAATAGTTTTTATATTGCTAGATGCATGAGGTTGATGCTATACCCTAGATCACATAGAGCTTTAGCAAAGTCAAATTCACCAATTGTGCAAGGTATGGTATACGCAACTCGATCTTCTTTCTGTTATACGAGAGACGTTGTAGCAATAACTCTACAATGGTGCAAATTATCTACAGGTTTGAAACTTGTTGCTCTTTACTTTGTCACCAAATCCTTCATGAACTTGGCATAAATTGACATTTGTTCCAAAGCTTCTACCAATGGAAAATTTACAGAAAGATAACGAAGTATAGAATTATCTTCAAGAACTTCCCATCTTCAACTTTCATTTTAATTCTTTGTGGAAATGGAGGTGGAGTTTTGGGGATTTATTGTAGCGGCTATGATACTTCTAGTGTAGGATCCTTAATTTTCCTTGTCCCTTCAGATGCTCTCGGCCTGATCTCTGCCTCTTTAGTTGTTTCTGGCACTATCAATCCTCCTTCATTTGCCTCATTTTCTACATCTACTTCCACATTTGTTTTATACTCAATACTCGTAGGTACTAGTTCTGGAAGTGATATACCACTCTTAGTAGTGATAGCCATGCAGTGCCCATCCTTTGGTTTTTGAATTGTATCACTGGGTAATGTCCAATTCTTTCTTTGGTTCAACAAGGCTGAGAGCTGCCCCATTTGCTGTTCTAATTGCTTAATATAAGTTGAGTGTAAATCCACCAGTTGACTCATATTGGAGAAATCATTCTTCAACTCTTTTACTCCTACATATGTAGATTCAATCCTCTGTAATAAATGTTCCTACACATCTTCCATCTTGGAGCCACTAGACCCATTACATGTTCTGTCTCTGTTCCCCGCAAGCACATATACACCACTGCGGTCATATTTAAATCAATATTTGTTTTACAACTTCCTTGGTCCTTATTTCCAGCTCTGTCATATTGGCTATCTCTCTGGTAGTTCCTACCTTGATTTCCTGAATTATAGCCTTGGTTGCCTGAGTTATAATTCCAAAAACCCCCTGATTGTTCAAATATTTGGTTTCTTCATCATAGTCAAACTCTTGGACTTCATACCTACTTGAAGCACCTATTACAATCACCTTTTCTGGATGAGCTGCTCATAGATGTCAGTGAGAGATCCCTCTAAGTTTTCATATGGGCCATGTCGTGGTCACACTTCTCTTCTCTATTTTGTTGCTCTGCCAATAACTCAAATGTGAACCTAAGATTCCCATTCTCTACATCTCTGGTGTGCCATGCTTTGTTATACTTTGAGACCTCATCAAGAATAGTTGAGGCTTCCGTAAATGGCTTGTTCATGACATATCCTTGATGATTCCAAAATTTGGACTAATTTAGGGCTTTATTTTATTAGAATTAGTGTCCTCAAATGCATATTTTGTCTCAATAACTGATGTAAATCCTTAAGTTTCAGGTATTTGGAGTTTGAGGTAAAGCATGGACACTACTTGGCAAAAAGGAACAAAACGGCTGAAAAGACGAAGAAAAGAAGGCCTGAGGATCACCTAATGCATTCGGTGAGTCGCCGAAAGGCCTTAACCTCGCCCAAAGTTCCAGTGTACTGAGCCCTGAAGGAAAAGATCAAGTCAGAGATGAAAAGGAACAGTCGGCGTGTCACCGACCAGTTCCGCGAAGCAGTACTATATCGCCCATTGATTCATAATGTGAAGATGCTGAAGGCAAGAGCTGAAAGGCGATGAAGCAGATCGAAGGGCGGATCGCCAATTGCATCGGCGATCCCGACTAACTGGGCCGCGTTATCCTTCGCAACACATATTTTGACAACTATAAATACTAGTTTGAATTTTTATTTTAGTATGCAATTTCAGATACAACATTTTATTTTCTAAATTTTCAAGTAGGGAATATTTTTGCTTAGCTTTTGAAGATTTGAAGACTTCTAACTCCAAGAAATTGGATGTGGGTGTTGAAGATTCTTCATCTTAGACTCGTTTAAAGTTAATATAAATCATACCCAGTTGATGTTACTTCGATTTGGTATCATTTTCTTCCTTTTCTCTATGTGAATATGGGTTAAATTTACTGTTGGGTGTTGCTTATTGTTGGTATATTCGTTGTTTAAATGTGATTTCATTTAGTAGTTGTGTTTGAACTTAATGAGATTGTAGTTGCAAATACGATTTTATCTTAGTGATTTTGGCTTGCTCGATTGAGAGGTTTTAAAACTAAGACTACTAAATCGATAGCCGGTGGTTATTGGGTCGTCGTGGGTTCAGCTCGAGAGAGTGAATCCTAGGCCCTCTCCCACACTTTCTGCTCTAGAGAGTGAATGGGCTAAGGCGGAGGCTGTGCTTAAAAGTGGAAACTCGGTGTTCGAGAGAAACCGAGTTGATTCGGGGTAAGTTTCTCGAGAGAGAATTTACCCCCACTAAATTCTAGCCTAGTTACAAATATTCAGCGATGTACTATCAATAACATTTACCCGATAGTGTCTTTTATCCCATATTCCTATCACATCCCAAGAATCCCATCTCCATATTTATATCTCTCTTTATTTTTGTTGATTTTGCTCATTACTTGTTTACAAACCCTTATTGATAATCGACACTCATGTCAAACCCTTTAATTTGTTATGTCTTTGTTCGGTAAAGTTTTTAGCTACGGTTAGCTTTAGCACTTTCGCGCTTAACCACTAATTTTTAGGAATCGCTCCCTTGGGACTCGACCCCAACCCTTGGTTGGGTTGTATTAATATTGTACGATCGTAGACACTTGCATTGGAAGTTGTGTCTTAATTACATGAACACCAAAATGGCGCCGCTGCCGAGGAGTTGTTTTAGTTGAGAATTTTTGGTTTTGTTGAATTTTGTTCTTGTTAATTATAGTTGAACTTACTTAATTTTTAGTTTTGGTTTTCGTGTTGCTGTTTTGAATAGAAAAATTGAGTATATCTGCTAGTAACGGTGACCCAATAGAACACCCTCCTCTGAAAATGATGATGCTAAGGATTAACATCCTAAGTTTCAATAAATTGGATGGTAAGTCAGTTTATGAGTTGTGGCAAAGGTTTAAGGCTCTCTTACAGTAGTTCCCGACTCATGGAATTCCAGATAAAATGCTTCTGGATGTCTCTACCCAGAGTTGAAAGAGGGATTGCCTTATGAAAGTGAGGCAAACCCCACTAATGGAACTTAAGTGGGGACTTGCGTCGTGCCACGACGTTAACTAAGACGCTTCTTGGGAGGCAACCCAAGACCCCTTATCGCTTTATTTTTGCTTTAAGAAATAATGGTGTGTTGTTTGTGTAGGTCGAAATGGGAAAGTTGTTGAAAAGTGCAGATTGGCGAGCAAAAGGTCCAGTCGGCGCATCGCCGAAGAGGTCGACGACCCTGACCCAGACCGCCGTTGGACTCAAGAAAATTTTACATTGGAGTCTGTAAAAGTCGGTGAGCCTAGGAAATTATTGGCGAATCGCAGACCTGGTCGGCGATCCCGATCTAATCCGCCGTTTAGACCCCCACATCAACTGAGGATCCTGTAAAACTCGGTGAGGTTAGTGACCACTTGGCGTGTCACCGAGTGGGTCGGTGAGCACGACTAATGTCGCCGAATAGGCGAGAACTGGATGGTTTCTTAAAAGGCCAAAGGTATAAACTTTCAAACTCTTCACTTTTCCTCACTTTCAATCGTCACAAACTCACACTCGCGCCTTAGTTTCTATATTTTTGCAATTTTAAAGTATTTTGTCGTTGATTTGTGTACGGAGTGGATTACATTGCCGCCTAACATTTCAAAAGTATTTTAATCGGCATCTAAGGCTGGTTTTCCGAACCCCAAATTTATTTTTAGCAATTTTGTACTCATTTTCAATGATCTTATCTTAGTGATGTGTGCTGGGCCTCTCTAATCTTAATTGTTTTTGCTTATGCCTGTGAAAATCTTGCGTGTAGTGTTTATATTGTTAAATCCCATATTTTTGTGCCTTAAAAATTGGTTAAATCTTGTGGGGTTATGGTTGCATGTTGTTGAGTCTAGCAGGGAGAAGTCTGAGTATCCCGAAGATATGGTAAAGACAAATATTTTCATCCCACCCCGGTAAAGAGCACATGATATCACAATAAATGAAGGGGGGGGTCAAATCCTCCCAAGAAGGGAAGACAAGAACCTACACCTGGAAATAAAGGCAAGGGCAAGAGGCCCACTTCTGATAGGAAGACCACTATAAGAGATCCTAATGTTCCTTTTAAGTGTTTTAAGGTATTTTAAGAGTAATAAAACATTAGAAAGCTATTTTCGAATTCATTATTCATTTCCCCCAAAAGAAAACCCTTCCCTCCTAAAAGTTCTCTCTAGAAACTTTATTGGAGATCAAGGTCAAGAGAAAGCTAGGGTTGGGGATTTCAAGGTGTTTCTTCTTCAATTTCGTGGGATTCTTCATGTATAAGGTATGGTGATCCTTCATCTAGGATTAGTTTTCACCCTAGAGTTAATTTCAAAGAAGTTTCAAAGTTTTCAAGTTTCATGAAAAACCCTAAGTTTCACTCAATTACATGGGTTCTTGCATCAAACGTTTTCAGATGATAACTATGATTATATTGATGTTTGATTGATGATTTAAGATGGTTTTACACTATGAACCCATGATTTATCTCAATTCCTAAATTGTGACTTATGAAGTGGGTTTGTTGATTATGAATGAATGTTGATGGATTTATGCCTAGATTGATTTAGATTGTTGACTATTATCATCATCTATGTATAAATATAGTGAATTGTTGGTTAATTGAGGATTTGTGATCATAGCCTTGAAAGGGAAAGTTTGACCTAAGTACTTGTTGTAGTCAACTTGTGTTAGAGATGTTGATCCACTTGAAAGGTGGAGGTGTTTAATTATGATGTAGTTACTTGATGCTAGTATAATTCTACATGTATTCTTGATTAACCTAAGATCCTTGGGTTATATCATGAAAGAGGCAAATTGAGGTTTAAATGTGACCTCCTAAAATGATGAATTCTCAATGTAATGCCTTATATTAGATCACCTAAACACGAATTGGTTTAGGGTAATGCTTCTAAACATAAATTGACTTGATCATAATATTATATGCATGTTGATGAATACTTGAAGTATAAAGTGCTAATCATGATGTGATTAGTGTATTGATGAGTTGTCGGATCATGGTATTCCCTTATCTATTGTGCTATTGCTATATGTTGCAATGAGTTGGCCCATAACCCTTGAAGGGCATATTGTGAAGGTTTGTGCATGTTGACAAGATTGTGTGTGAACTCATGATTCACTTGGAAGTTGAAGGTCACATGAATATTGTGTATATTGTGGTATTGTTGAAAGGTCATTCTTCCCTTATCCTTACACTTAATTATGAATGAAGTGTCTAGGATGATAACGCTATTGTATGTGTCATTGCAAGGACAATTACACACATACTCTATGCATAAACATGATTATGATGTATCAATGGTGTTAATTGAAAGTATAGTTCTCATATGCCCTTTACACATTATTATGCATGAAATGTACATAATCATGATGATCCTATTGTGTTGATTGGAAGTCAATTCTCATGAGAACACATGGTCTTGGTGTGATAGTTAATCTGACATACTAATGTTGATTCTAAGGTTGAAAGATAGTTCTCACCTTTAATGAATCTATGAGCTATTTTAGTGAGTTGTATTGAACGAAGGGTAAAGTATACCTTCACACATGTAGATACAACTCCTTATGGTATGATAATATATGAATATATGAATTTCCTTATGTTTAGTTCATGTGCTTGCATAATTCCTCATTTATGACTATGGATTATGGTAAGCTTGAAGATTATGGAAATGAATATGTGTTTTCAAGGAATGCTTAGTAAGGTTGGTATTATGGGATACCAACCATACATTGCACAAGTGTTCATTCTTTTCTAGATTTTCCTAATCATATCCTTCTTTCTCGAGCAAGTAATAATTACAGACAAGCTCTAATGTATGCACTCATTAGACAGTAATCAATATGAAAATAGAAACGAAGCATGCAAAACATCACTTGACAGTCATTCGTGGTTGATTTTAATGTTGTACCCTAGTCATGGTTCGAACAACCCTAGTTGTGGTGTTTAACTGCTCAAGTTATTAACAAAGTAATAGCAAAACATTGATGAAAGTTTAGAAGAATTAAACTTACAATAATTAAAACCAATAAATCTTTATTAAGAACTCGAATTCAGGACCAAAACGTTAATCAATTATCCAAAAGGTTGGTCAAAATAAGAAAGCTATCGTCTCTGCGATAAAAACTTGTCTCAAAATATCAATAATAATAAAAGTAAAACCCTAAGTAATTAATTATAGTCTTCAAAATTAATCCTAATCGAAGTAAAAAGTAGTTCAATCACCAACATTCACGAACAAACTAACAACTCATGAAGCTTTCCACCATCTGTTTAAGCCTTCCGTGATTAAACACTTAGAAATATTTGCTCAGTTTTAACTTCATCTTCCCATGTGTCACTGTACGGTCTGTATACATCTTCATGACTCATATAGGGTTCTCGTTCAACTGTCTTTACACTTGAACTTCAGCTTGTCTTGACCTTGAAGCTTCACAGACTCCTAGCCTTATCGTATAAGTTGTACGGGTCGTATAGGGTCTTGTTCATTTTTACTTGCTTTTTTTTTCTATTGATCATGTTCATGGTTGGGATCACGAGCAGTATACATCTTAATGGTTTATATGGCTTCTCGTCCACACTTCTTAACTATTATTTCAGTTTCTCTCTCTCACTTATTTTCAAGAACCTTTTTTCCTATACATTTAACAAAAGAAACATCATATCTATAAAAACATTCTTGGTTCCTTACAATAATCCTTTGTTTTGGGCGTTGAATGTGCTATAGTTTTACGACACATCACCCTACGACTTCCCTTCTACGACCCATAGGACTTCCTACGGTCTGTAAATAGGACTCGTAGTCACTGCCTCAGTGCAAAAATTTAAAATTTTCCTTTCCTTGTGAACTTCCCAATTTCTGAAGTTTTACAATATCTTCCTCTTAGGTACATTCTTCCTCGAATGGGACTCAAGCTAGCATGAATAGAGTAGGAGAGAAACTAACAACTTAACATGAATGCAAATTTCATCATAATTCACATAAACATGGAGAATCACTCCAAGCTAAATCATACCATAAAAATCAAGTTTTTTCATGAACATACATGTAACACCCCGAATCCGAAAGAGGGCACAATAGCAAAAACTCAGAACTACCAGGTGCCATCCATGAGGGCCAACCACGACCCATGGGTTGGACCACGGACCATAGGTGGGTTCGTGGATAGGCCACTCAAAGAGGTTGTCAGGGCATGAACCATGACTGGATCTACGGACCATTGGTGGGTCCACAGTCCGTGGTCCAGGCCAAACTCTCTGACCACTATGAACGAGTGTGCAGGATGGACCGTTGGTCAGTCTACGGTCCATAAGTCTCGAGTCATGGGTTACAACAGACGGTTAAGTTCAGGGGTAGTTGAGTTTTTTCCTAATTAATCACTTCCTATAGTATGTCATTTTGCCTATGTTTAGGACCCATATATAAGTCTTTTTACCCCCAAATTTACCAATAGAAATCATTCTCTCCAAACTCACCCAAAAATAAGAGCTCTCCAAATAATTCTTTCTCTAGAACTTGAAGAAGAAGAAGTATTCACCTAGGGTTTCAAGTCAAGGTCTCAATTCCTCCATTGAAGGCTAGCATTTGGATTCAAGGTATGATAGTTTTCATCCATGGATTCCTTCCAACCATGGAGTTCCTAAATTTCTCTATTTCAAAAGGTAGAATTCCCCAATTGAGTTAGGGTTTTCTTCAATTATCATGAGTTTTCTTAAATGTTGATTTAAATGATTGAATTATTTCTTATGCATGAATTGATGATAGATGATAATTTTTTGTTGATTTCCCCATGAACCCATGTAATCCCCATATTTTCAAGTTATGAATCGTATGATGTGGGATTTTGAGTATAAAGCAAGACTTTTATGAAATTAGGCATGTATTACAAGCTTTACATGTATTTATGATGAAATCCATATCTAACCCTTGTTTTCAAAGAGTTGATGATTGAAAGTGGGTTTTGAACCTCAAGAGGTAAATTATGGACTTATGCATTTTCTTATGAAATCAATGCAAATGTGTTAAAGGTGATTTGAGAGTAAAGTACCAAAGATGATGTTGTTGCTGTGTTGTTGAAATGATATTCTCATAAACACATAACTAGCATGATGTGAAAGGTTTTCTCACATAGAAAGGATTCTTAAGTTGAAAGGCTTTCTCACCTAATTGAATCAAAGAGTAAGAGCTATCTTGTATTGGTTGTCCTAGGACACCTTTCCATGGATTTTGAGATAAGTCAGACTTACTAACTACTCCGTGGGATTTATACGTAGCACCGAGTGGATATTTATAGTGAGATGGAAGCTCTCCAGTAGTAGAGGCCGGATTTCTAGTAGCAATCTCCTAATACCTTAACTATGTGCCCCCATAGGTTGACTAGCTAGTGGATCAACTTAAGCTAGAAGTTCATGTTCCTTACCTTGGCAAGTACGACAACCCTTTTCGGTGTGGGAGACACCGGGGGATCATGTTATAGCTCACCTGGTCTCTATGTCTGTTAAGAATGATTCCCCACATTAATAATGAACTAAGGTTACTTCAAGAAGTATCGCATATGAGTTCAAAGGTTTTAAAGATGAAGTGAGCTTGCATGACCATGATGTTATGACTTATGTTTTAAAACACTTTTATATCATTTTTTAGGTTGGTCAATTGCATGTCATGAAATGAAATGTCCCTTTTAGCATGATTTAACTGTTTTATGCATGGCTATCATACTTGGTACATTGTTTTGTACTAACATATATTCTTGCCTACATTTTCCCCAAATGTAGAGTCTGATAGTCAGGATCAACAGTTTCATGGCTAGAGGTTAACTTGAGATATTTATGAGCTTTGGTGAGTCCTCATGCTTCGAGGACGGAGTTTATTGTTTTCACTTTCTTTCATCTATTTCTATTTTAGACATGATGTATGGGTAAGCCCAATTTCATTCTATTGTATTAGATGGCTATGATGATACAAGTGTTTTCGAGTTTTGCTTTTCGTTTATAAATTGTTTTGGACTTGGACTATTGTTTTACTCTTTTTGTTCTATTTCTTATGTTCTGAGAGCTAAGTGGCTTGTATGGAGTCCTTCGGGGTTCTATACGCCATGTTTCATCTAGGGGGTACCCCTGGGTCGTAACAAACTTGGTATCAGAGCACAATGTTTAGAATGGTCCTAGGATGTGTTATAGGCCACGTCTAGTAGAGTCTTGTCCATGACTGTGAATCGAGCCACATTTATGAATGAAAGGGTACAAGCTGATTAGGAAACTCCATTTCTTTCATTACTCTAAGGTTGTGCGATAGAGTATAACCCTAGAAAGTCTCTCTCCTAATCCTTATCCTATGTTCTTCAGGATATGGCTACCTGAAGAGCTTATGCTAGAAGGAATGTGAGGGAGAATGCAGAACAAGAAGCTCCTCCCCAAGCACCTCAAGTTCCGATCAATCCTTTGGCCATGCATGTGTCTAATGCGGAGTTTAGGGATGTGTTTCAAGTGTTAGCTCAAGTCGTGACCACCCAAGCCAATAGGGAGGTTGCGGTTCCCGTGAACCCAAATGTGAGTACGGAGCTTCAAGAGTGAGGGACTTCACAACGATGAATATTCCGGAGTTTCATGGTTCTAAGGTTGAAGAAGATCCTCAAGAGTTTATTGATGAGGTCTACAAGGTGTTGATGATTATGGGAATTACATCGGTGGAAAAGACGGAGTAGGTCACTTATCAACTAAAAGGTGTGGCTCAAATTTGGTATATCCAATGGAAAGAAGGAAGACCGGAAGATGCAGGTCCTCTTGATTAGGAGATGTTTAAGGCCACTTTTATTTATAGGTTCTTTCCCCTTGAGATGAGGGAAGCCAAGGTGCTTGAGTTTATTAACCTCCGACAAGGGAGTATGAGTGTGAGGGAATATGCTCTAAAGTTAACACAATTGTCTAAGTATGCTCCAACAATGGTTGCAGATTCAAGGGCTAGGATGAGTAAGTTCGTTTTGGGTGTGTCCGAAATGATGGATAAAGAGTGCCGAACCGCAATGCTCATTAATGACATGGACATCTCCCGTCTCATGGTGCATGCACAAGAAATTGCGGAGGATAAACTTAAGGAAAAGTCTAGAGAGGTAAAAAGGGCTAAGACCGGTGATGGAAATTTCTCACATGCAAGGTCCGATGGACTATGTCGTCCTAGATTTCGACAAAGGTTTTCTGGTCAAGGTTCCTCTAATTCTCCTCCTAAGTTCAACAAGGATAGGGTGTCTAACCCTAAGCCTCAAGGAGATAATGGTGGTTGATCTTTATTGTGTGATGACAAAGGGGTACCCCCTAAATGTGACACGGCGTACAAGACTCCGAAAAGTCTCATACAAGCCTCATAGCATTCATAACATTAGATATAAGGAAAATGGTACGGAATTAAAACCTTTCTTTGAATCCATACAATGGAAAAACATTTAAAACAACGGAAGTCTACTAGTCTCACATGGCCTTGTAAAAACAATATTCGAATCAAAAGTAGGGACACGGCCCTTTACAATCGAAAGTCTAACAAACGTCTATTACATGAAAGAAATGAAACACCAAAGTACTTGTCCTCGAATCCATGAGGACATACCAGTGGTCTTGGAAGAACTCAATCCAAGCTTCAACTAGAGAGAATCAACTCAAATGCCAGAACCTACACTTGTAGTAAAATAGAAGAAATATGGGTTAGCACAATTAAGTACTAAGTATGATAGCCATGCAAAAACCATGCTTAAAACAAACATTTTATTTGAAAATCATGCTTTTATGCCAAATTGAGAAAACTTCATGAACATAAGAATAAGAGGCATAATATGCAAACATAGCCAACATACAAGTCATTTCTTCACATTAGAATATAATCAACCATATAAGACATTTCATTACATTAAGCTTTCACCTCAAGCAACCCCAAGCTATACTATGTGCAATGTATGAATAGCGTTCCATACCACCATCCACACTAAGTACCACATCAAGGCCACCAAAAGTAAATTTACCATTCATCCTTTCCATCTTTACACAATACCCATACATAAGAGACATAAACATTTCATAAGTCATGACAAGGAAGTAACTCATAATACAATCAAAGTATAGCACACATCATCACACTAAGCATATAAGTCAACATTGTTCATTAGCTTCATTTAGAGCACTTTCATTCATTAGTCATTAAGAAATTAGAGAACTCACTATGATCCTCTCAAAGCCTACTCGTGCAATGCATGGATAGCATCCCATACTACCACCCACACTTCATAGAACTTCTCAAGAAACCATATTGCACATCTCACATGATGGGAATAAGCGTTTAATCAACATAGAGCATGAGAGATAAATCATGGAATCCAATGTACTATCCCACATCGTAAAGGTTGGTCTACTTGCCTAAGGTAGAACCGGCAACATTTTAGCTTAAGTGGATTCCACTAGCTAATATCCTATGTGGGCACATAGTTATGGGATAGGAAGAAGTTCATTGGAACCCTAGCCTAACATTGGGAGAATTTCTATCTTACCATATCAACTCGGTTCTTAGCCTTCATTCCCATATAGTATTTCATATTCATTAACATTATTGTACTTGAGAGGGCCACCAACATTAGGCCTACTGACCCAAAATTACATTACACAAGAAAGGGCCACCACCATTAGGTCTACCGATTCAAGGTACATTACATGGATAACTCATTGAATCCTCAAGAAAGGGTGCCATCAACATTGGGTCTACTGATACAAGGTTCATCATTTCACACATGAAAGGTCCACCAAGACTAGGTCTACCAATTCAAAGTTTATCATCTCATTAGTTTCTAGACTCATCATGAAGGGCAATCAACACTAGGTCTACCGGTTCAATACATAGCCTAGAATACTTCATCATTCATTTATGAAAGGAATGCCATTGGCCTATCGTTTAATATTCCTCAAGTCAAGACATATTCATTAATCATTTATGAAAGGAATGCCATAAGCCTATCGATTCATATTCATTAAGTCAAGACACATTCATTATACAAGAAGAGGATGCCTAAGCCTACCAATTCAAGACATGATATTACATTCAAGGTCACATTCATCAATACAAAAAAAGGATTCCTTAGGCCTACCAATTCAAGATACATCAATCCACATTACTTCCATTTATACAAGAAGAGGATGCATAAGCCTACCAATTCAAGATATAACATTACATTATAGAAACCCTTCACATTATATCATCATCATTCATAAGTGTTAATTGAGAATATTCTTTTAATCATATCACAATTACAATCTAAACATGATCATAGTTCTTTCATTAAGATCTCACACATATACTTCACATCATAATCATACATAGATCCTTCATGAAATTGCCTTCCAAGGCTTTACATCAATCACAACCCAAACATCTAAGATACTACAATAGATAAGGGAATTAACATGATTCAATAACTAATTCAATATAAACATAAACAATCCAACATACCTTCATGATTCAATCAATTTCCAATCACAAATCACAACTTATGAATTTGGGAGAAACATGGTTTCATAGAAGAAATTGACCATAATTCATCAATAATTCCACAATCCATTCATAATTCATCATATAAAACCTTTTAAAATGATTTGAAATTGAACCCATGCATAGATTGAAAACCCTAAGTTTTGGGTAATTGGGAACTTTAAATCATATTTTGAAATTGACTCCTCGAATGAAACTAAGTCAAGGATGAAGAATACCATACCTTGCTTGTGAATCCCCAAGAAATTTGAGGAATAAACACCTTGAATCCACAAACCCTAGATCCCACTTCTTCTTTTTCTTCTTTGGGAACTTCTAGAGAGAGAATTTTTGAGAGGAATATCTCTTTTGATTGATTTGGGTTTTCTTAAAAAGTGACTTAATTGAAGGAATTTCAAGTCTAAAAAGGTTATATACTTGCTAGGAAAGGAATAAAATAATGTGGACTCAACTTTGGAAAAGAACTAAGGACCCACAAAGTTTTAACTTAAAAACTACCTCCCTTCACGACTTACCTCACCCTTTGCACCACTTGGCTCGCAAAGGGCATTGGGCAACTCTCCTAATGGGCCCTTGGCTCGCCTAAATTTCTAGTAGGCTCCCTAAATGGGCAGCTCACTAGGTGATGGGGGGGGGGTCTGTTAAGCGAATTGTCAACCCAACCGGCGAACCACAACTTAGCTCGCCCTTTTTCCAGAACCTAGGCCAAGGGGACAACACACTAGGCAACCCCAAGTGCATTTTGGCGCATCGCCAAGTCACTTGGGTGTTCATGCTGCCCAATCACTAACTAGGTCCATCAAAGAACAAGTTCTCTTTCACTCTCCCTTGCTAGCTTAGGCCCTTGCCCTCTCCCTAGGCTTCTACCCTACTCTATTTAGTTCTAAAATAGCCTAGACATCAATTTAAGGTTACACTAACCCTAACGTTAAGGCTCTAGTTCAACCTACTCATTTTTCATGTCGTTAGACATTGCCCATGTCTACTTGTACTAAGTGTGGAAGGAAGCATGAAGGTAAGTGCCTAGCTGGCATATATGGTTGTTATGGTTGTGGTAAAGGTTGTCACAAAATGAGGGATTGCCCGATGCTTACAGCTAAAGGAAGAGAGGGCAAGCAAGCTACTCCTAGTGGTTCTGGTTCCAATGCTCCTAAGCAAAACCACTTTTATGCACTTCAGACAAGAGATGAACAAGAGAGTTCTCCCGATGTGGTTACAGTATGTTGAAAGTTTATCAACTTGATGTTTATGCTTTACTTGATCCCGGTGCTACCTTGTCTTTTGTGACGCCATATGTGGCTATGAGGTTTGATGTTCTTCAGGATGTGTTGTTAGAACGTTTTTCTGTCTCTACTCCCGTTGGTGATTCTGTTGTGGCTAAGACGGTCTATAGAAAATGTCTCGTTTCCTTGTCTCGTAGAGTTACTCTTGTTGACTTGGTAGAGCTTGATATGTTAGATTTTTATGTTATATTGGGTATGGATTGGCTGCACTCTTGTTATGCTTCCCTAGTGGAGCCACTGTTGGTGTTACCCCGGGCACTGATACCCAAGATCAGAGTGTTACCTCGGGCACTGATGCCCCGATAGATGGAGTGACTATGTAGACATGATCATTCCTTACCTCCCTCTCTATCGTTATAATTGATTTTTTTTTGTTTTAGTTTCATTTGAGGATATCTGCTTTTCTTTTGTGGGTGGGGTGAGGTTATTTCCATGCCTACCTCTTGTGTTTTGATTTTGTTTATGCATATTGGTGAATATTGGGTTATATGATCTATATATGTGTCTTTATTTCAATTTTATGGATGTTTGAGCTTGTGGCTCCTTGGTTTAAATGGAACTGGTTTGACCAATTTTGAAAAATTTGTGCCACTTCTTTTGTGTATGAATGTGGCTGTTCTTGTGCAAATTTGAGTATCGATTATGATCAATACCGATGAATTGAATAGTGCTCTTAATTGAACAAAATGAATGTGCAGCTACAATGAGGCCAATAAAGTTGCATAGATAATGTGTAAACTTTTATCATCTTGTAGTGACTAGCCAGTTATTGAATGAGCCTCTTGTGATGAACATTGCACACTAGCAAAAGTGTGGAGTCTTGTTTGATATTGGTGCCAATGCCTTGTGTGTTGAGATTACTTTAACAATTGTGTGATGACGCCTAGAATTTGCCCCGTTGGTCCGGTTGACTAAGTGATGTAGACACTTGAAATGATCTTAGGAAATGAATTTGAGGAGTGAAACAATTTGACAATATACCTCTTTTGAGGCCAACCTTTTAAGATGTGTGAACCTTGCTTGAACCCTATTGAGTCTTACCCTTTTCTTGGAAGAAACTTGAGCAATTGTGACCCCTCTTTATCCATTCACCCATAACTCTCATGAAGTGTGGTTTTTTTTGAACAACCAACTTAGGCCAAAAGCCTATGTTGGGAGTGTGGTGAAAAGAGAAGGAAAATCAAGAAGTGTGAGAAATTCCCCCCTTTGAAAATGGTTTTGAAAAAGATGGAACCCCTCCATGTAAAAATAAAGAGATAAAAGAAAAAAGAAGCAAAGAAAAAGAATGAAAAAGTTGTGAAATAAGTGATGAAAATTGCAAAAGAAATGGGGTGTCCGAGAATTCATATGAAGTGAATAATGGGGCTGATTATGAGCATGTTTGAGATGTTAAAGAAAAGAAGGAATGTGATGTTCAGGCCAAACTTCATGAGGGTGAAAGCCACTGATCCTAAATGACCATACCTTGACACTCAACCCCGTTACAAGCAATGAAAAGACCTTTGTGATGTTGAGTGAGCTGAAACAAATGTTGATTGGAAAATAAGGGCAAACTTATGGGTGAAGTCATTCATGTGTTCATCTTTGTGAGTGTGAGAGTCTTATGTGATTCCGAAACTACAAATTATTGAGAAATTGTGTATGAATATGGAATCATCTTTGTTGTGAGGGCATTTGAGTACCTTTGTTGAGCTTGAACTTTCATTTTAAGCAAGTATTGTGAACTTGAGCATCTTTTATAATGGCGAGTCACAATTGGAATCTTTAAGTGCACAATTGATTATTGCATGAGTAAGTTGAGTCTTGTTGTGTGCATTCATGTTGAGTCTTATGCAGCAATATTTGAGACATCCTTTTTGAACTATTGAACTTGAGTTTTACTTGAGGACAAGCAAAAGTTTAAGTTGGGTGTGTTGATGATTCCGAGATTTGGACTTATTTAGAGATTTGTTTTTATAGATTTAGTGTCCTCAAATGCTTAATTTGTGCCATAAACTGATGTTATGTCCTTGATTTGCAGGAATATGTATTGAGGAACAAAGCAAGGACACTATCAGGCAAAAAGGAACAAAACAAGCTGAAGAAATGAAGAAGGGTGAGCCTGAGGATCGCCAAGAGCACTCGGCGTGTCGCCGAGTGGCTTATCAGACCGCCTAAAGTTCCAATATGCCAAGCCCTGAAGGAAGAAACCAAATTGGCGATGAAAAAGAGCATTCAGCGAATCGCCAAGCAGTTCCGCGAAGCAAAGTTAGATCGCCCAAAGTTACAGACCTTGAGAATGCTGAATGTCAAGGCGTAAAGGCGATGGAAGAGATCAAAGGGTGGCTTGCTGAGTGGTTCGGCGAGCCCGACTTACTTCGCCGAAGAACCCTTCGTGGCTTATTTTTGGCAACTATAAATAAGATTTTGAACATTTAGATTAGTATCTTGGAATATAATTTTTCATCTTTTAGCATTGAATCATCTTTTAGTAGTCCAGAACAGTTCTCTTAGTAGACTTGAAGGTTTTAATACTCAACTTGGAGATTTCACAAGTGGGTTCCTAATTTTTTTCGAATTGGAGCATTGTAAAGCTTGATATTCTCTTACCCAGTTGATGGCTAATCGATTTAGTAACGGTTTTTATCTTTTTATGATGTCCGGATAAAACCCCAATTATTGGGGTGTGATCATGTGATTATGGGCTGAATTAGTTTGTGGGTATTGTTAATTACTAGTCTAAATTCTATTTTGAAGTGGGTTTAATCATTAATTGTGGTTTAATTTATGAATTGTAGTTGCAAATGCAATTCTATGTTAGTGTTCTTGGCTTACTCGATAGAGAGGTTTTAGAACTAAAATTATTGATTAATGATTTGTATGTGTTGGGTTGATATGGGTTTAGCTCGAGAGAGTGAATCCTAAACCTAATCCTACCCATCTTGCTCGAGAGAGAAGATGCATTAAGGTTTTGGGATGTTTTTAAGTTCTATACTTGTTGATGTTCGAGAGAAATCACTTGAAGCAGAATAGTTCTTCGAGAGAAAGCTATTTCAATTATAGTCTAGCCTACCCACTGATATTTAGCTGTTCACTAGTATTTTCAATTACCCATATGTCGAAATTCACCTATAATCCATCACATCCCGAGAACATATCTCCCTATTGTTATTTCAAATTATTTTTGACTGTTATAGTTGATAATTACAAACCAAATCTCCCCATTTGACATTCGTGTCACCCCTTTAATTTGATGTCTTTTTCCGATAATGTTTATTCCTATGGCTGATTAGACCGCATTCATACTTGTTAATTGAATTTAAAACACGTACCGCTCTTTGTGGGATTCTACCCCAACTCATTTAGTTGGGTTTTATACTGATTTACGATCGTTGACAATTAGAATTGGAAGAAGTGTGCTTGAAACGTCAAATCAGTACCCCTTGGTCGTGACAAACTTGGTAATCATGGCACAAGATTTAGAATAGTCCTAGGATGTCTCATAAGCCACATCTAGTAGAGTGTTGTTCATGAGTGTGAGGCGCGCCACATTTATGAATGAGAGTCTTCAAGATGATTAGGAAACTCCAATTCTTTCATTACTCTTAAGTCGTGTGGTAGAGTTTAACTCTATGAAGTCCTTCTCCTAATACTTATCCTATGTTCTTCAAGATATGACTACCCGAAGGGCTTATGCTAGAAGGAATGCGAAGGAGAATGCGGAACAAAAAGATCTTCCCCAAGCTCCTCAAGTTCTGGTCGATCCTTTGGCCGAACAAGTATCTAATGCGGAGTTTAGGGCAGCGTTTCAAATGTTGGATCAAGCCGTGACGGCCTAAGTGAATAGGGTGGTTGTGATTCCCGCAGGCTCAAATGTGAATACGGCGGCTTCAAGAGTAAGGGACTTCAACAAAATTAATCCTCCAGAGTTTCATGGTACTAAAATTGAGGAAGATCCTCAAGAATTTATTGATGAGGTCTATAAGATTTAGATGATCATGGGAGTTACGCCGGTGGAAAAGGCAGAGTTGGCCGTTTATCAACTAAAAGTTGTGGCTCAAATTTGGTATAATCAAGGGAAAGAAAGGAGGCCGAAAGATGCAGATCCTCTTGATTGTGAGAAGTTTAAGGCCTATTTTCTTGATAGGTTGTTTCCCCTTTAAATGAGGGAAGCCAAGGTACTTGAGTTCATTAACCTTCGACAAGGAAGTATGAGTGTGAGGGAATATGCTCTAAAGTTCACTCAATTGTCCAAGTATGCTCCAACAATGGTTGTGGATTCAAGGGCTAAGATGAGTAAGTTTGTTTCAGGTGTGTCTGAAATGGTGGTTAAAGAGTTCCGAACCGCAATGCTCATTCATGATATGGACATCTCTCATCGCATGGTACGTGCACAACAAATTGAGGAGGAGATTCTCAAGGAAAAGTCTAGAGATGTAAAAAGGGCTAAGATCGGTGATGGAAATTTCTATAATGAAAGGTCCGATGGACAATGTCATCCTAGATTTCCGCAAAGGTTTTCCGATCAAGGTTTCTCCAATGCTCCTCCTAACTTCAACAAAGATAGGGTGTCTAATCCTAAGCCTCAAAGAGGGAATGGTAGTGGATCTTCATTGCGTACGTCTAATTGCACGATGTGTGGAAGAAAGCACGAGGGTAAGTGCCTAAACAACAAAGATGGGTGTTATAGTTGTGGTAAAAGTTTTCACAAAATGAGGGGTTGCCCGATACTTATGGCTAAAGGAAAGAGGGCAAGTAAGGTACTCCTAGTGGTTCGGGTTCCAATGCTGCTAAACAGAACCGCTTCTATGCACTCTAAACTCGAGGTGAACAAGAGCGTTCTCCGGATGTGGTTACTGATATGTTGAAACTTTTCCAACTTGATGCTTATGCTTTAATTGACCCCGGTGCTACCTTGTCTTTTGTGACACCTTATGTGGCTATGAGGTTTGATGTTCTTCCGGACTCGTTGTTAGAATCTTTTTCTGTCTCTACTCCTATTGGTGATTCTGTGGTTGTTAAGAGGGTCTATAGAAAGTGTCTCGTTTCCTTGTCCCATAGAGTTACTCTTGTTGACTTGGTACAACTAGATATGTTATATTGGGTGTGGATTGGCTGCACTCTTGTTATGCTTCTATTGATGGTAGAACTTATATACTCAAGTTTCATTTCCCGAATGAGCCTATCCTTGAGTGGAAGGGGGAAATTCTATGCCTAAGGGTCAGTTTGTCTCTTTTCTGAAAGATAGAAAGATGATTTCTAAGGGTTGCATTTACCATCTAGTTAGGGTGAGGGATGTAGATTCTGAAACCCCTT
Organism: Solanum bukasovii; assembly: GCA_029582585.1. NCBI lineage: Eukaryota > Viridiplantae > Streptophyta > Magnoliopsida > Solanales > Solanaceae > Solanum > Solanum bukasovii. The sequence goes on from JAJOOI010071759.1 coordinate 49,757, forward strand.
CTCTCGAGTTGGTCACCATTGTAAATGAGTTTCTGGAAGTATTCCCAGATTATCTACCCAGTATTCCTCCCGAACGGGAAATAGACTTTGGTATTGACCTTCTCCCAGATGCACAACCTATTTCTATTACTCCTAACCGTATGGCTCCAGCAGAACTTAAGATGTTGAAAGAACAATTGAAAGATTTGTTGGATAAGGATTTGATCCGACCAAGTATCTTTCTATGAGGTGCTCCAATTTTGTTTGTTAGAAAGAAAGATGGGTCTCTTCGTATGTGTATTGACTATCGTCAGTTGAATAAGGTGACCATTAAGAACAAGTATCCTCTCCCAAGGATAGATCAATTATTTGATCAAATTCAAGGGGTAAGTTATTTCTCTAACATTGATCTTCGATCGGGTTATCACCAATTGAGAGTGAAAGATGATGACATTTCGAAGATAGATTTTAAAAATCGGTATGGTCCTTATGAATTTTTAGTAATGTCGTTTGGGTTGACTAATGCTCTGGTGACGTTTATGGATTTGATGAATAGAGTGTTGAGATAATACCTTGACATGTTTGTGATCGTGTTCATTGATGATATTTTGATCTACTCAAGAAGTGAGAATGAGAATGTTGATCATTTGAGGATCATGTTGCAAATTCTTAAGGACAAACAACTTTTTGCAAAGTTTAGCAAATGTGAATTTTTGTTAAGGTCCGTAGCTTTCCTTGGTCATATTGTGTCAAGCAAGGGTATTGAGGTCGATCCTAAGAAGACGGATGTGGTCAAGAGTAGGCCTAGACCTCTAACTCGTTATAATATAAGAAGTTTCTTGGGTTTGGACGGTCACTATAGAAGGTTTGTTGAGGGTTTCTCTTCCATTGCATCTCCTTTAACGACTTTGACTCAAAAGAAGTCTAAGTTCATATGGTCCGAAGCTTGTGAGAAAAGTTTTCAAGAGTTGAAAGATAGACTTACTTCTGCTCCAGTGTTGACCATACCGCAAGGAACAAATGGTTTGGTAGTCTATTGTGATGCCTCGAGAATTGGGCTAGGGTGTGTGCTTATGCAAAAAGGGAAAGTTATTGCCAATGACTCAAGGCAACTTAAAATTCATGAGAAGAATTATCCAACTCATGACCTTGAATGAGCGACGGTCATTTTTGCCTTAAAGATTTGGAGACACTATTTTTACGGAGTTCATATAGATGTGTTTACTCACCACAAGAGTTTCCAATATGTATTTAACCAAAAGGATTTAAATCTTTGCCAAAGAAGGTGACTTGAGTTATTGAAGGATTATGACATTAGTGTTCTTTATCACCCCGGTAAAGCTAATGTGGTGGCGGATGCTCTTAGTCGGTTATCAATGGGTAGTGTCACTCATATTGAGGATGAAAAGAAAGAGTTGGTTCAAGATGTTCATAGATTGGCTTGATTCTGTGTTCAACTAGTGGACCCCACCAAAGTGGTGTTATCGTTCACAATGGTTCCGAATTGTCTTTTGTGGAGAATGTGAAAGCCAAGCAAGCTCTTTATCCAATTTTGGTAGATTTGAATGAGGCGGTACTTAAGAAATCCCTTGAGGCTTTCTCCCAAAGAGGAGATGGTGTACTTAGGTACCAAAGTCATTTATGCGTTCCAAATGTTAATGACTTGAGGGGAAGCTTATAGTTCATTGTATTCCATTCACTCGGGGAGACGAAGAAGTACTGTGATTTACGATAAGTCTATTAGTGGAATGTGATGAAGAAGGATATTGTGGGATTTGTGGCTAACTGTCTGAATTGCCAACAAGTGAAGGTTGAGCATCATAAATTGAGAGGTTTATCCCAAGATATTAGTATCCCTACTTGGATATGGGAAGACTTGAACATGGACTTTATTATTGGTTTGGCTCGCACCTGGCGACAATATGACTTTATTTGGGTCATAGTAGATCGGATGATGAAATCGACTCATTTCCTTCCCGTCTTGGCTTTATCTTGGCTCGCACCTGGCGACAAGATATTAGCTTCCTTAAAGGTGTTGTGGAGAAATCATTTAGTTGAGGGTGCAACTTGGGAGGCTGAGGCTGATATGATGTCTCGATATCCTCATCTTTTTCCTTCTACAGTTATTCTAGCTTGAGGTAATGATTTCCTCTTGGTTTGTCCTTTGTTATGGAGTCATGTGTTTTATGTGTTTCCATGATTTCCTTATGTTATGTATATTCATGAAAACTTGTGTTTTTAAAGAAAATGAGTTTATATGATTGATTTTCCTCATGTTTTTGTGCATTGAGTATGAGTTGCCTATAGATTTCATGAGATGAATTGATGAACATGCTTTAGATATGCTTTTTGAGAGTAAATTGCATATGAGCTCTATGAGATTGTGTTGAGCATGGTTTTAAGCTTGGAGAAGGTAGTTCCTCCTTGAATATGAGTACTTTTGAGATTTCATACATATAGGGTTTTTAGATGTAGTTCTTACTTCCTTATGATGCATTGAGTATGTTTAGCTTGGAGTTGATGTTCCCTCCTTGATTAGTGCATTGCATGCATGATGGGCTGATAGAGTTAGTTTCACCCCTCTTATGATGTTTTGAGAATGTCCTAGCTTGGAGACGATAGTCCTTCCTCGGTTGTATGCATTGCATTGTTAGGTTGGATTGTTATTTCCTCTCCTACTCTTTTAGAACCAGTTTAAACTTCATTCGAGAACGAATGATCCCAAGAGGGAGATATTGTAACACCTTGTATCTGAAAAAGAGAAATAAACCAAATTTTGGGAAATTGCAGGTGCCAGCCACGGAGGCCAACCACAGACTGTAGGTGGGTCCGTGGGTTGGCCACCCTGCCAAGTGGTTTGAGGCCAAGGACCATGACACGACCTATGGACCGTAGGTTAGACCACAGTCCGTGGTTGGAGGCCCAAATCGATGGTTTCTGACACCAATCGACGGTCCAGCAGGAAGGGCTGTGGGTCAGACCACGGTCCGTCGACTAGGTCCGTCGGTGGCAGCTGTCAGTTATTTTTCAGAGGCAGTTGGATCTTTTCCTATTTAATTAGTTCCTATACTATGTAATTTTTCCTATATTTAGGACCTCTATATAAGTCTTTTATCCCCCAAATTCACAAAAGAAAACCAAATCTCCTAAATATTCTCTCTCTAGAAAATTGAAGAAGAAGAAGAAGATTCAACCTAGAATTTCAAGCTAAGGTTCCAATTTCTCCATTGAAGGCTAGAATTTGGATTCAAGGTATGATATTTTTCATCCATTGAACTAAGGTACTCAAGGAGTATCACATATGAGTTCAAAGGTTTTAAATAAGAAGTTAGCTTGCATTGGCCATAATTTATGACTTATGTTTTATAACTCTTTCATATGATGTTTTAGCTTGGTCAATTGCATGTCATGAAATGAATGTCCCTTTTAGCATGATTTAAATGTTTTTATGCATGACTATCATACTTAGGGTCTGATATTCAAGGTGTTCAGTTTCGTGGCTAGTGGGTGATTTGATTGATTCCCGAGCTTTGGTGAGTCCTCATGCTTCAAGGATGGAGTTTATTGTTTTCACTATCTTTCATGTATTTTCTCTTTTGGACATGATATATGGTCTAGGACCAATTTCATTCTATTGTATTAGATGGCTATGATAAGAGAAGAGTTTAGGCTTCTACTTTACTTTTATAAAAATGTTTTGGACTTGGACTATTATTTTACTCGAATTGTTCTATTTCTTATGTTATGGGAGCTAAGTGACTTGTATGGAGTCTTTCGGGGTTCTATACGCCATGTTACATCTAAGGGGTACCTCTGGGTTGTGATAATTTCTTGCTTTTTGTGTTGGATCAAGTTCTTGGGGGAACTTTGCTATACTTTGCTAGCCTAGCATTCAAACATCCGCTTCTGAGTTTGGTTATCCAAACCTCGCCTTTATATTTTGGTAATTTCAAATGCGTGATCGTTACTTTGTCGTTATAGTTGTGTATTATTGATTGGTAGAATGTTTGTGGTAGTGCATGGCCGTATCGTGTTTCACTTTGTGTTAATTGGCCTTTAATTATAAAATCTTGTTTGTTTGATTGTTAAAATTTTGTGGGTTGTCTTGGTTTAATTGTTGGGTCTAGTGTAGGTGAAGTCTAAGTAACCCCAATTGTGCCGATTGTCCGATTTTGCCAAATGATAGAGCAGTTGACGTCATTCTTAAGGGCACAAGATGTTGATTGGACAATTTTGGCCAAATCGGGGGAGGTTTGAGTACCCCGAGGTCATGGGTAGCATGGATCTTGGCTTAATTACATAGAATAGGTGCTTAATTTTAATTTCGTGGGTTGCGGGTTAGAGTTTGAAGGCCGGGGTCAAAATCTGGCACGTTGGCTTTTCGGTGAACTGGGTCGAGCTCACCGAGTTGTTCTGCGGTTCGCCTAAAGACCCTAGGATCTCCTTTTTATCCTGTGTTTTTGTGAATTTTGTTTTGTAACTTTCAACGATATGCCTGAGCTCGCCGAGTTCACTCGGCGACTCGTCGAAAGCCCCTTCTGATCTCCCTTCTGCACCCTATTTTTTAAAAATATATTCTGTAACATTCAGCGAGAAACTTTTAGTTCACCGAATGGTATCAGCGATCCGCCGAAAGGCCTTGGACATCGCCAACTTGTGCTGATTAATGAAGAATTTTACTCTACAACATTTGGAGAGCCCGACTTGGCTCGCCAAATAGGTTCCTGTGAGTTTTCCTGCAACTGTTACACTGATAGATTTTTTTGAACTAAATCTAATGTATTCGACTTTGTTTTGCAGGTATGGCTAGACCAAAAGTACCTGGTAGAAATTAACCGCAGTGAAAGCGGGCAAGAGGCATCGTGATAAATGAGGGGGTTGCATCCTCCTGGAACGCTCCGACAAAACATCCTCCGATTGGGGGAAACGAAAAAGAAAAGGGGCCAGTTGTGCCCACACCAGTGGTGGAGAGCTCCGACAGCAAGGGCATCTATGCCACTCACGTCACTACCTCTGAAAGTGAGGGTCATTCAGATGATAGTTCTCCGGCCTCCGCATCTGAGCCGGAAGACGATCTCTTTCTCTAGGCTAGGAGAGCGGAGCTACGCTCCAAGGCGATGAATAATCCAGCTCAGATCCCAGTGCCTTCTACGCCTCCTCCACCTCCAGCACAGATAGTGGAGCAGGCACCACCTACTCAGGTTCTTCCTACCCTTTCATTGAATAGATTAAGGGTCGAGGGTTTGAGGAAGATTTTAGAGGAAAATTGGTTGTCTACAGATGGTTTTGTAGACTGGTACCCGGAGGTGTGGAACACCATAAACGTCCACAAGTTCGAGATTTTCACGAAGCCCCGAGGCCCTTAGATTCCTACTTGGGTCCAGGGAATTCTATGTTGAGTATAATAAGCTGGTGCCTAAAGGAAAGAGGAAGGCCAACTCATTCAAGCCTGTTGACCATGTGATAGTGCGGGGTCAGAAATTCAAATGTAGTAGCACTGACATTAATGAGGTTTTTGGCTGTACGATGAACGTGATGCACTACTATGTTGACAAAATCTAGAAAAAGATCCTCGATGATTTGAAAGGTTGGTTAGCGCCATTGATTTATGACATTACACCGCAGTGGATTGAGGCCGATGTCCCTATTGAGAAGAAAGACCTGAATGTGGGCCGGATATTGGTTTGAATTCATTAGTAACACACTGATGCCATCGCACAATGAATTAATACTTCGACATCTTAAAGCTTCTTGTTTGAGTTGTATCATGGACAGAGAGAGACTTAATCTAGGTCTAATCATCGAGCAGGAGATGGACATGAGGGCGAAGCAGAGCCATACCTCTCTCCCCTTCCCATTTTGTTTACTTAACTGTGCAGGCGGGCCCGTATTCCTATAATTGCCAAGATGGATATGGAAGTGACTCCCACTTCCTCTACTGACATTCGAAGGATAGAGGCTGAGTACATGAGGGACGAGGCTGATCGGAGGAGAGCTACATCGGCGGATACGTCCCTGGTAGTTGATGTTGAGATGTTGGCGATAGAGGCAATCTTTCCCCCTCGGGCCAGTGAGCCTACAGATACTCCCAACACCTCTACTTCTGCACTTTCTGGTTCATCTATTGCTCCTCCTCCTACTACTAGTGCTACTACTGCTTCTTCCTGACCCCTGATCACCCATGCTATGTTGCACAAGATGGGCCATCTGGCCCACTCTGCTGATGTTTGTGCCTCCTGAGTAGAGGCCGCTGTTCCTGGGTTAATTGAGCCGGCGATTTCTGCTACCTTGGCCCCGATTAGGGCTGAGTTGAGAGAGCATCAGGAGAGGACTGGTTCCCATGGACTGGCACTAGATGTCCTCACCGTGAGAGTTGAGGCTTGTGAGCAGGGCAAGAGGGCCTTGAAGGCCGATATTGTTGGGTTGCACCGAGATGTGGATGAGCATAAATCCACTGATCTATCGATGTTATTTGGCACTGTGACCATTCCTGAGGTTCCAAGTTCAGATGTCCCAGCCAATTATGAGATTCCTTCAGCTACCATGACTGGAGATGTTGTTAGGGATGACGTAGATAGTGAGTCCGAGGTTGAGACTGATTAGGAGAAGCTAGGCATTTGTGATGCGGCTGTCTATGATGATTTGGAGGATCTTGAGGGAGCTATGGTCCAGTCGGTTGTGGAGGCTTCTTTGAGGGATATGTCCATGGTAGGCTCTAGTGGAGCAAAAGAGGTTGTAGAGCCGAACACTGATGCCTCGACAGATGGAGTCCACCGATATACAGAGTTCACCCTGGCTTAGCTTAACAAGAGGATTTTTTAATCCTTTGTGTTTACTGTTTTGACTTGTTTACTTATTTCTTGGCATTTAAGGACAATTTCTAGTTTAGTTTGGAGGGGTAAGGTATTTCCATACCTGCCTCTTTGGGCTATTTTTTTTTGGATATTCTGTGTCTATTTTTGTGAATGCTAGATTTGGTTGATATATATTAGTTTAGATCCATTGTGTTGATCCTTTGTTTTGAAATGCAAAAAGTTGATTTTTAATCAATTTAATTTTTTTTTGCCACCTCTTGATGTGTGTGAATGTGGCTGTTCACTTGCTATTTGGAGATTCAGTTGTGATCAGTACTGATGACTTGAATAGTGCTGTTGATTGAACGATATAAGTGTACGAAGACGATGTAGGAAAAATGAGTTGCATAAGTCATATGTGAACTCCTAGCATCTCATTGTGACTAGCCAGTTGTTGAGTTGATCTCTTGTGACGATCGTTGCATGCAACCTGAGAATTCTGGAATCTTGTTTGATGATTGTGTTGAATGCCGTGTGTGGTGAGATTTTCTTGAAATATGTTCTTGGTATTACCTAGAACTTACCCTGTTAGTTCAATCGACTAATTTAAGCGAATGATAGAGATGATCTTAGGCACAATTTGTGAAGAGTGAACCAAAATTGCTATCATACCTCTTTGTGGCCACCTTGTGAGAATGTGAACGTAGTTTGGCACCATTTGAGCCTATCCTTTTTCTTTGGATGAAACCTGAATAACTTTGAACTTTTTGTCTCATCACCTATAACCTTCATGAAGCATTGGATTATTTGAATAGCCAACGTAGGCCAAAAGACTAAGTTGGGGGTGTGGTGAAAAAGGAGGACGGTTAAGAAGTGTGAAAAATCTGACCTTGAAGGATAGTTTTGAAAACAATGGAACCCCTCCATGTAAAAGAAAAGAGAAGTGAAAGAAGAAAAAGTCTGAAAATGAAAATATTTGTTGAAATAAGGTTTGTGAAATGGACAAAATAAATGGGGTGTCCAATGAATCATGCTTAAAAGATCATAGGGTGTAATGCAATAAAATTAAAAAAATAGTGAAAGAAAAGGAGAAAAAGTGAAGTACATGCCATGCTTCAAGAAGGTAGAAGTCACTAAACCAAAATGATCATACCTTTACACTCAACTCCGTTACGTTACAAGCCTTGATAGACCTTTGTGATCTTAAGTGAGTTGAAAATAATGTCGATTGGAAAATAAGGGCAAACCTGTGGGTAGATTCATGCATGTGTTTATCTTTGAGAGTGTGAGAGTTTTCTTTGATTCTGAAAGTCTAAATTGTTGATGAGTTTTGTGTGCGCATGATTTTTGGTGTGAGGGCATTGAATGCTTTTATTGAGCTTGAACTTGCATTTGAAACAAGAATTGTGAGCTTGAGTTCTATTTGATGATGGTTAGTCACAGTTTGAAACTTAGAGTGCACAATTGAACATTGCATGAGTAGTTGGAACCTCTTGTATGCATTTGTGTTGTGTCTTGAGTAGCACTGTTTGTAAACATCCTTATTGAACTGATTAATCTTGTGTTTACTTGAGAACAAGCAAAAGTTTAAGTAATGGGTGTTGATGAGTCTGGGATTTTGACTCATTTAGGGGTTGCTATTCATAGTATTAGTGTCCTCGATGCCTATTTTGTGATCTAAACTGAATGTTTAAATGCTAATTTGCAGCTATGAAGGCAAAATAGCATGTCAAGGATTACCAGGCAAAAAAGAGCGGAAAAGATGAAAAAAACTGAAGATAGTGAAAGCTGACAATTGCCAAAGCCACTAGGTGAGTCGCTGAGTGGCACTTTAGCTCGCCAAATGTTCCAGCGTGCCAGCCCTAGGGAGAATCCAACTGGACAATGGAATTGGACCTTCAGCGAACCGACGAATGGATCGGCGATGAAGATTTTGATTGCCTAAATTTACAAGGTCTTAATGGTGAAGAGTCAACACAAAAAGGCGATGGAGAAGAGCAATTGGTTCATCGCCGACTTGTTCAGCGATGCTCGACTAACTCAACCGAATGTCCCCGATGGCGAAAATCTGAGAATGTATAAATTGATTTTTCAAAAAGAGTTCTGGAGTTTTTTTGCTGAGTTTTTCAAAGTGTTGTTTCTAGTTTCGAGTTTTGATCAACTTTTCTGTGTTTTTGAGGGTTTCAAGTAGATTTTCGATTTGGGTTTCAATTGAAAGAAAATTATGATCAAGTAAAAACTTGGATTATACTACCCAGCTTATGAAGAACGTAGTTGGTAACATTTTCCTACTTTTTATAATGTGTGGCTAAACCCCTATTTTTGGGGGTGTGATTATGTGATTAATTGTCTTAATTAGCTTATGGGTGTTAGTAATTACTGATTTAATTTTTGTTTTGAAGTGGGTTCGATTGGTAATTGAGTTTTAACTCATGAATTGTAGTTGAAAATGCAGTTCTAGTCTAGTATTCTATGCTTGCTTGAGAAAGAGGTTTAAGAACTAAGGTTATCAATTGATGATTGTAGTGATTGGGTTTTTAAGGGTTCAACTCGAGAGAGTGAAACTTAATTCGATCCTAGCTAGCTCGAGAGAGTAGGTAAATTGAGGTTTTGGGCTGTTCATAGTATGATGCTTGTTGAGGTTCGCGAGAACTCACTTGATTCGTGATAGTTGATCGAGTGGTGGCTATTACATCTAAAGCCTAGACTACCCACTAAAATTGAATAACCTTTAGTAATTAGTAATCACCCGTATAGAGAATTTGGCAATTAATTGATCACATCCCCAAGTACCCCTTTCTACTTGAATACTCCCGTGTTTTTCATAGTTGTTAATTGACAAACCTTATCCCCCATTTGACACTTGTTGTAAACCCCTTTTGATTTACTTCAATGGTTTCAATAATTTCTATTCCTACAACCGATTAGAACATGTCTTTTACTTCAGAATTGAATTCTCTATCGTATCACTCCCTATGGGATTGACCCAAACTCTTTGTTAGGTTTATACTAGATTGTGATCGTCTACACTTAGTATTGGATGAACTGTAGTTGAGCGTTATCAATAGCTGTAAATCATCAAAATATCATTAGCATTGGACATATTTAGGCATTGAGGACATTACTTGTTGAACTAAATAAGCCTCAAATGAGTGTAAATCTACCACTCATCAACACCCACAACTTTAACTTTTCCTTGTCTTTCAGTAAATCAAGAACTAAATTATTTACATAAGGGTGTATACAATACTTCTTCATGAGAGCTATCATGCAAATTCCAGTAGAAAACTACTCTCAATAACATGCTACACCCCATTATGATAAAAAACTTCAAATGATGACTATTGGTATCAAAACAAGCTCAAGCTCACTATAGCTTCTTTTTCAATGCAAGACCATGTTTCATATCTGCATTCGAGTGCCCTCACATCAAGAAAGATTCCATGTTCCCACAACACAAATCAATACAACTCCCACTCTCCCAAAACACAAATACATGCAAGTTCCATCCCATAGGTTTGCCCATATTTTCCGATCATCAACCTACTTCATGCAAGATCTCAAGGGCCTTTTAGGCTTGTAATGGGGCTGAGGATTAATGTATGGTCAATATGGCTCAATGACTTCACCTTTTCAAAGCATTGTTGCAATCATCTTCACCTCTTCTCAAGTTATTTTTATTCTTTTTCATTTAAGAACTCATACTTTGATTTGTCAATCATTTAATTGGAAACCCCTTTTTATTTCACCAAACTCTATTTTTTCATTACAAATTTTAAAAAGTTTTTCATCACACTATCCCTTTTTTTTTATAAGGAGGGGTTCCTTCTTTTTGTAACACACTTTAAAGTTGAGTCTCATCTCATATTTCTTTTTCTTCCACTTGGCTTTTCTTCCTCCTTCCTTTACACACCCCCAACCTAGGCTTTTGGCCTAAGTTGGCTATTCAAACAAATCAATGCTTCAAAAAGGATTTTTGTATGAGAAGCAAGGGACGATTTTTCTCAAGAGGTTTCAATATGTTAGTCAATAAATGGTTTAGGCTCAAATGGTGCAAAAACGGATGCACACCCTCATAAGGTAGTCACAAGAAGATATAGAAATTTGGGTTCCCTCTAAAAATCTCCGTCTAGATCATTCCTTACACTTACCAAGGGTAGACAATTAGACTAACAAGACAAATTCTAGTTTTTGATAATGCTCAAATGTCCTTAAAACAAATTAAAAGGGACATCAGTCGTAGTCAATAAAAACCGAACGAAGAGTCGGGATCGAATTCCATAAGGAATGGTATATCGTGGAGAATTCCTATCAAGAAATTTGGATTGTAAAATTGCTCATTTGTAATAGTAAGAATAAGTGGGGTGGATAATTCCACCAATTTAATAAAAATCTTTGGTTATCAATTATCACAATTAAACTAAAATTTCGAAGAATTCAAGAATAAACAAGCAATCTAGGGGTGTGGGGATTGGAAAGCGATGACACATAGGTGTAATTATGTTGCTCTATAGGAATGAACATTTCTGAATAGGCTAAATCATCTTGATTGACGCTAATAATCTTTCGATCTCAAAGCATCTATTGATAGAATCTCCCTTCGGTCTCATCTAATTGCCAATCTAAACAGCCAAATACCTTACTATATTCTCTTTTTAGATGCATAAACAAGGCATATAGATCCAAACCATAACCTCTATTTTCAAGCAAGTTAGAAACATCAAACCTAAATTGCAAGTATGAAACTAATTATCCACTCCAATCAATCTCTTTCGAGCATCGACTGGAGATCCTAAATAGGAATTAAGTTTGCAACCTTAACCCATAAATTAACCCCATGCTAATTAGACCAAATTCATGTCTGAACAACATCAAAACAGAGCATAGCACAATATCCACTACATTAAATCAACACCCAACTCTATAGTTGCACCCTTGGATCTTGGGATTTTAGCCACTCATCACTAAAAGTAAAAAGATTATACCTTCCATGAAAGCAACCATGGGTAACATTAAATAAAGTAATTACAAGTAAATCCACTTTGCATTCAACTTCAATTTGTCAATTTCAAGAATAAAAGTTGAAAAACCCCAACAGCTATAGAGTGTTCTTCACAAAAGTAAAGTGTTCTCTCTCTAAAAACTCAAAATATTTTTCTATTCAGAATTCTACTCCACCCGATACTTAATTTCTCTATCCTTTGGGTCATTTATAATTTCACAAAATTAGGCCCAAAACTTAATATTCGACTCAATTGACGATATTAGTAGACTTCACGTGTTTGAACCTTTGTTGGAAAACTCATTTGTGTCAGCCTTACCCATTCGACGAATCACTGAGTACCACTTTTGGAGCATTCAATCTTTCTTCTCACACTTTCATTTTCAGCGATGTTCAGCAAGACTGCCTTTCTCATTCGGTACATTGCGTTCTCTTATTGAGTTTGCTAACGTGGTTAGATAAACACAATGGCTATGCATTGTCATATTGGGTAAGATCTTGCTCATTAGGTGATCTGTCCTTCTCCTTTGGTGATCAACAATATATAGTTTGCACAACTTTTTGAATTTTTGGTAATTATTTCAAACATCACTCCTTGCCTTGTCCATTTTCCTTCATAGATGCTAATCATCAATATATTATCAGAATAGGACAAAATTAGGCGTTGAGGACACTAAATATTAAGCTAAATAGACCTTAAATAAATGTAAATCTACCACTTATCAGATTCCACCATGTTTCCAAGTAAAGCCTCATCGCACATGGCACTTCAAAGAAAATCATTCAACACAGCCAGAAAAGATCAAAATCTTATGTACGATGTTCATTGCAAGGCTCACATCAAAACACCGCTAGTCAACACAAGATTAAAAAAGATCACTCAAAAGTTCAACTACATTGATTTCTTCCTCGCAACACAAACACTAGACACCATGCTCATCATGAGTACTATTCAAGAGATCAATATTAAACATAATCAATCCTCGACTTATTATCAATTGTAACACCTCGGAAATTTGAACTTGGAATGAAAAAAGAGAAAAGGGAAATCCATGAAGGGGTTCATGGTCGTGAAGAGGTCCATGACCTGACAACCTGCCCGTGGAGTTGCACCCAATGACTGTGAAGGACTACAAACGCCTAGACAATATGTGAAGCTTCACACGGATCGTGAAGTCATCTATGAAAGGAGCACAAAACCCCAAAGACTCATGTGAAGGTCCATAAACACTTAGACAGTCTGTGAAGCTTGATAAAGACCATGAGTCGTCCATGAAAGGGACTGATCAGGTTTGGAGTTTTGGGTCAACTTCAAGCGATCATATCTTTCAACACAAAATGAATTAAGTGGCCCATGAACTATCAAATCAAAGGTCTTTGAGTCCTCTTTCCAATTCCACCAAGTTTGCCTATTTCTGAGCCTGGAGTAAAAAGTTATGCCCATGTTAGTGAAACTCTATCAGGCAGGGCAACCTCACGACCCACTAGACGGGATATGATGCCTTAAACGGCTCGTGAAGACTCTCATGTGGGGAACCTCTCTAGTTTTAAGTTAGGGTTGTTTTGGTATTTCCCCTATGCGTTTGGTACTTAACCTACATCATTTTACTTTGTCTAAGACTAAGTAATTAGTCAAAACTACGTACCTAAAAAAATCATTATCCTAAAATCATCAGACTTAGAAAGAAAAGAAGAGAAATAGGCGACAATTTTTCTCCAGAAAATTAGAGCTCTCCTTCTATTTCAACCTTGAAATCCAAAGTATTTCTCCATAGTCTTCTTCAACAAGTTTGTGGGTATTCAGTAAGGGTTTCGTTCGCTCTTATGCCCAACATTTCAGACTCCTTTTTCGATTATTATGGTTTTATGAAACTAGGGCTCTTGCCCAACTATTCAGATTCTTCACAAAATTGATTCTTGTGATTACTACTCCATTCTATACTTATTTAAATGAGTTTGCCTAAATTCTTGTAGAGATTTGAAAGGAAATGAACTTAGCCTGTAATTGCAGTATTTTCACATAAATTAGATCTTCTCCATAATTTAGCTTAGGGTGTTAGCATTTAGTTTTAAACAAAATTTACTTTGTTTTCTGTCCACTGCATTTCTCAGCAATTGTTTTTGGACAAGTTTAGTTCTGTCTCACGAATTCAGGACCACAATTAAAGTGAGCTACAAGTATCTAGTTGTGGAGTAGTGTTTAGCACCGAGTTGGACTAGGGTTCAGCATACCCTCAAGTTCCAAATCTACGTGGCATCGTAGGTTTATAAGTCCCATTTGTTGGGCATTAGTTTTTATGCATTATTGTATCTTGGGCCTATGTACTTTAGTTCAGTTCCCTTTACATAGTTGAACAATATTTTTAGCATGTTTTATATTCAGTCAGCTTTGCATATCCCTCATGCTCAAAACATCCAAAGTAGTGAATCATACTCTACGTTGTATCCTATTATGATACAGGCTCAGGTTCTTAGGTTCAGCCACGCAATTAGCTCATACCAGTGCCACATCAGTGATAGTCAGGGGTGAGTCCTCATTATCCGAGGACATTTCTTTATGCTTTTTAGTTTAGTTAGTTCGTTGTTAGTTTCAATATTTTAGAGTTAGTTGGGGACTTTTTCCAGTAGCTCATCAGTATTAGAGGATTTCAAACATACAGTCAAACTCAGTTGATTTGGGTTTTTCTACTTTGAGCTTAGTTATTTCTTTATGATATTCTAAGTTGAATTCCATTAGATTATATTCATTATTCAGTTATGCTTCCACTTGGTTAGATTTATTTCAGTATGCTTGTGATATGCCAGATTCAGGGTTAGCTTGGTGTTACTTGTAAACCTAGGTCCCGTGTTACGTCTAGGGTCTAGCCTTGGGGCATGACAAACTTGGTATCATAGTATAATGTTCAAGAGTCCTATGGTGTATTAAAGCAGAACTAAGTAGAGTTTCTTTCATGGGTATGAAACGTACCACACCTATAAGGGGGAGGTTATGAGATGTTCTAAGAAAAACTTCACCTTTTTTGCTATATCTATCGTGTGATGAAGTGTGATTCAATTTCTCCCTTCTAATATATTGTTATGCATTTTAGATCATGCCTCCTAGAAGAGCTAACACACACAATACTAATGTAGTTCGTCCAGTCCCAAACCATGAGGTTACAAATGTAGAGTTCCGTAATGCGATCTAGATGTTGGCTCAGACCGTAGCCAGCCAGGTTAAACAGTAGAGCCTAGTTCCTAAACCCCACTGGTGGATCAGCTGCAGACAGGGTTTGAGATTTTGTTTGTATGAGTTTGTGAGAATTTCTAGGGTCGTAGGTTGGTGAGGACCCAAGGAATGTCATTAATGAGATCAAGAAAATTCTTGAGGTAATACAAGTGACTCGCACTGATAGTGTTGAACTACCATCTTATGAACTTAATGATGCGGAACATATCTTGTTCATACAGTGGAAATATAACAGAGGTGCTAATGCAGATCATATGAAGTGAGACTATTTTATTGGAGCCTTTCTTGATAGGTTCTTCTCGAGAGAGTTGAAGGAGTCTATGGCCCAGTAATTTATGAACTTGAGGCAGGAGTCGATGTCAATCGAGGAATATGGGCTAAAGTTTACTCAGCTTTCTAGGTATGCTCCATATATGGTGGCCGATTCGAAAGCACAAATGAGCAAGTTTTTGCTTGGAGTATCCGATCTTGTAAAGACCAAATGCATGAAGGCTATGGTATTAGGGGATATGGATATCTCCAGAATAATGATCCATGCTCAACATGTTGAGAGAGATAAGCTCAAGGAAATGGCTATGGATAACAGAAAGGCTAGAACATGAAACTATGAATATTCTCAGCAGAGGTCGGGTGGTAGAAATCGCTCACAGTTTCAGCAGAGGTCTACGACCCATTTTCCTTCATCAGCTAGCGCTCTGTACCCTAGGCTTCGACATGATCAGAAATGGAGGGCATCAAGCTCTAAGTCTCAGGGCAGTGCTTCAGGTAACCGGACTTTTCCATCTTGTCCAAAGGATGGTAACAATCATCTGGGTGAGTGTCTTGCTAGTAGAGAGGGGTTTTTTGGGTGCGTTGAACTTTGTAATGGTTGAAGGATTACCCTTCTACAAGGCAGGGTAAGGGAGGTAAAAAAGCTTAGTATACAACTTCAACAACTCCAACAGGTTACCCCACTCAACAGGGTGCCTCGTCTAGTACAAGTAGTGGTCAGCACCAGAACAAGTTGTATGATCTTCAGGCTTGACAAGACCAGGAGGATTCTCCAAATGTTGTCATGTGTACATTACTACCACGACCCAAAGATATCCCTTAGATGTAACAAGACGTATAGAACCCCTAAGGACTCCATAGAAACCACTTAGTCCTCTTAACATAAGAAATAGAACAATAAGATCAATACACATTTCAAGTTTAAGAAGTTTTTCATAAAAGAAAGCGGAAGTCTAGAAACTTTGTCTCATCATAGCTATCTATTACAATATTGAATGAAATTGGGCCTAGCCCATACATCATGTCCAATAAGAAAATACAATGAATAGAAACTAAAGCAATAAAACTCCATCCTCGATGCATGAGGACTTACCAAAGCTTAGAATCTCAAGATCAACACTTAACCATGAAACTAACCCTTACTGCCAGACCCTACATTTGGGGAAAATGTAGGCAAGAGTATGTGTTTGGACAAAAATGCACGAAGTTTGATAACTATGCAATAAAACATTTAAAGCATGCTAAAAGGGACATTTCATTTCAAAGCATGCAATTTCTCAAGCTTGAACATCATCAGAGAGATAGTTGGAAAACATAAGTCATAATTATCATATTGAATGCAAGCTAGTATAATCTTTTAAAATCTTTGAATACTATGAGATACTTCTTTAAGCACATCTTAGTTCATCATTACTTTGAACACTACGAGAAACTTCTTGAATCATGTCTTAGTTCATTAAAAATCTTTTTTGTGGGAATAAGCCTTAATCGACATTAAGACCAGGTAAGCTATCACATGATCCCCCGGTGTTACCCACACCGAAAAGGGTTGGTCTACTTGCCTAAGGTAGAACCAATAACTCTTAGCTTAGGTGGATCCACTAGCTAATATCTTACAGGGGTATGTAGTTTATGGGATACAGATATTGCTACTAGTAAACCGGACTCCACTACGTGAAGGCTTCGATCTCATGAGATATACTTGGGAAACCCAAACTCTACTACGTGATAGTTCCCATTTTGGAAGCCCGAACTCAACTATGTGTGAGCCTCTATCTCATTTCAATATCCACTCAGTGTTAAGCATAAATCCCACAAATTACTTATTAAGTCTTACTTAACTCATGTCTCATGGAAGGATGTCCTTGACAACCAATCCAAGTTAGTTCATTGGGATAGCACTTTAGACCATGCATGAGCAACTATAACCATCCATGATCACTTTTACACTTAGATTCAATTAGGTGAGAAAAGCCTTTCAACCTTAGAACCCTTACTAGGTGAGAAAACCTTTCACATTAAAGTTCATATGTGTTCATGAGAATAGCCTTTTAATTAACACAACAACAATAGCATAATCATTGACACTTCACTTTCAAAGACTTCTTAAAGCATTTACATAGATTTCATAAAAACATGCATAATCTCATACTTTACCCTTTCAAGATTAAAAACCTACTTTCAATCACCACATATAATATTCAAACATTAGATAGAGATTCCATCATAAATCTCATGTGATTCTATCACCTCATGTATCAATTCATAAAATTCATCTTTTCGTGCTTAATATAACATAATACAACCATTAGAATCAAGTTCGAAAGGAACCCATGACTTTTGAATCAAACCATAACAATTGGGGATTTCTATCCTTTGAAATTAGAGATTTGGAAGGAACTCCATGGAAGAAAGGTATCCATAGATGAAAGCTATCATACCTTAACAATGATGTCCAATTCTAAGCTTCAATGGAGGAATGGAACCTTGACCTTGATCATAGCTTGAACTTCTTTTTCTCTAGTTTCTAGAGAGAAATATTTGAGAGGGAGAATTTTGGGGAAATATTTTAGGTTTTGGAAAAATATGACTTGAATGGGTGAGTTTTAGAGTTAAAATGACTTATATAGATGTACAAAGCTTAGGCAAAATGACCTAACTTCATTTAAGTTGAAACCAGAATTACCCATTTAACCTTGACTTGCCAGTCAACTGCCTAAGGACCATGTGAGGTCCCACAAGCTATGGTCTTCACCATGAGTCGTGGTCCCCTTCGTGGACCATGAGGTAGTGGCTAGGAAGCCTTCCCCCAAAATCCTAGATTCTATGGCACGCTCACGACCTCTCCCACGACCGTGGTCCCTACCATGGGCTGCGTTGCCCTTCCTGGTCCATGGACCAGTGGCTAGCGAAGTGTTCCCTTCATCCCAACACCCCAAGGCACATCCATGTGCCTTCCCAAGAGTCGTGGTCTTCACCACGATCCGTGAAGTGGCTCGTGAAGATGGCTTGTTTTTGGGCAGCTTTAGGAGGCTACTGCCTTGCCTACCATGAGCCACACCACGTGCCGTGGTCCACACCATGAGCTGTGGTGGTGGTCGTGGTTGCTTGGGCAGTGTCTATTGGAGATTGGATTGCCCTAGTCTTCTCCCTTGTCCTTTGCCCTCTTCCACGGCTCGAACCCTCACATTTATTTCTAGTTTAGCCTACTAGCTTCCGGGGTGTTACAATTACAAGTGTTCTATTTAGATGTTTAGGCATTGTTAGATCCAGGGGTTACACTTTATTTTGTAACTCCTTATATAGTTGTAAACTTTTGTTTCAGTCTAGAAACTCTCTCTGAACCCTTTTCAGTCCCTACTCAAGTTGGTCACACAGTTATAACTAGATGGGAATACAGAAATTGCCATGTCATGGTTTCCTAGAAAGTCACCTCAGCAAACTTTGTGGAGTTAGTAATGATAGATTTTGATATCATTCTAGGCCTGGATTGGTTACATTTTTTTATGCATCAGCCGGTTGTAGAACTAGGATCATTCGGTTTCAATTTCCAAATGAGCCAGTCTTAGCGTCGAAGGGTAATAACTCATTGCCTAAAGGTCGATTTATCTCTTACCTTAAGGCCAAGAAAATGATTTCCAAAGGGTATATCTATCATCTTGTTCGGGCTAAGGATTTAAACTCTAAAACACCAACTCTTGAGTCAGTCCCAATCGTAAATGAAATTCCAGAAGTGTTCCTAGAAGATCTTCCCGGAGTTTCTCTCGAAAGGGAAATCTAGAATAGTTGTCCTTCTAGATACCCAACCCATTTTGATTCCTCCTTATAGGATGGCTCCAACTGAGCTTAAGGAATTGAAAGAATAGTTGAAATACTTTTTAGATAAGGGCTTCATCAGACCCAACATCTCTCCATGGGGTTCTCTAATGGTTTATGTGCGAAAGAAAGATGGTTCCCTCAGGATGTCCATTGACTACCGTTAGTTGAATAAATTCACAATCAAGAATAAATATCCCATCCCAGGATTGATGACTTCTTCGACCAGCTTCAAGGTGCTAGTTGCTTTTCTAAGATAGAACTCATATCCGACTATCATCAGCTTAGAGTTAGAGATAGTGATATCCTGAAGATAACCTTGAGGACTCTGTATGGTCACTATGAATTTAAATTTATGTCTTTTGGATTAACAAATGCTCCTGCAATTTTCATTGACTTAATGAACAGGGTGTTCAAACAGTAGTTGGACTTGTTCGTCATCATTTATTGATGATATCCTTATTTATTCTTGGAATGAGGAAGAACATTTGACTCATCTGAGAGTTGTTCTAAAAACCCTAAAAAATTTCCAACTATTCACTAAGTACAAACAATGTGAATTCTGGTTACAATCGATCACTTTCTTGGGTCATGTGGTATCCACCGAAGGGATACGAGTGGATTCTCAGAATATTGAGGCAGTAAAGAACTGGCCCTGACCCACCTCTCTAAATTATATTAGAAGTTTCTTGGTTTGGCCAGTTACTACATAAGGTTTGTTGACATATTTTCATCCATAGCTACCCTATTGACCTAGTTGACTCAGAAAAAGGTCAAGTTTCATTGGTTAGATGACTGTGAAAAAAGCTTCTTAGAAGTGAAGACCAGGTTGACGACATGTCATTTCTTGACTCTATAAGAAGGTTCAAATGGGTATATGGTTTATTGTGATGCATCCATAGTCGGCCTGGGTTTTATGTTGATGCAGCATGGTAAGGTCACAACTTATGCATCTAGACAGCTTAAGGTCCATAAGAAGAACTACTCGAATCATGACCTCGAGCTTACAACTGTCGTGTTTTCCCTAATGATTTAGAGACACTACTTGTATGGTGTTCATGTTGATGTGTTCACATATCATAAGAGTCTTCAATATGTGATCACCCAGAAAGAGTTGAATCTTTGTTAGAGGAGATGGCTTGAATTCCTCAAACACTATGACATTAATGTGCTCTACCATTTGGGTGAGGCTAATGTAGTGGCTGACACCCTCAACAGACTATCCATGGGTAGTATGGCACATGTTGAAGAAGAGGAGAAAGAATTACCCAGAGATTTTCACCGGCTTTTCTCGCTTAAGAGTTTACCTTATGGACACGTCAGGTGGTGGTTTGATAGTCCAGAATGGATCAGAATCTTCATTGGCAGCGAAGGTTAAGGATAAACATGATAGTGATCCTATATTAATTTGGTTGAAAGGTGCGGTTTATCACCAGAGAGTTGAGGTTTTCTCCCAAGGGGGAGATGGTGTACTTCGTTACCAAGGTCGCTTATGTGTCCCTAATTTGGATGAGTTGAGGCAGCAGATCCCTACAGAAGCCCATAATTCAGATATTCTATTCATCCGGGTGCACTAAGATGTACCATGATCTATGAGAAGTCTATTGGTGGAACGACATGAAGAGGAACATCGCATATTTTATGGCTAAGTGTCCTAACTATCAACATGATAAAGTAGAACACCAAAAACTAGGAGATATGACTCAAGAGATTAGCATTCCTACGTGGAAGTGGGAAGTAGTAAACATAGATTTTATTACAGGTTTATCTTATAATCACAGTCAACATGACTCCAATTGGGTGATAGTAGACAGAGTCACTAAGTTAACTCACTTCTTTGTTGTCTAGACTACAAATTCAGCAGAGAACTACACCAGACTATACATTAGAGAGATAGTCCGGTTGCATAGGGTTTCTTTGTCTATCATCTCAGATAGGGCTCCTCAGTTTACATTTCATTTCTGGAGGTCGTTTAAGAAAGGTCTTGGTACTCAGGTAAATCTTAGAAAAATATTTCATCCGCTGACATATGGTTAGGTAGAGCGTACTATTCAGACCTTAGAGGACATTTTGATAGCTAGCGTGACTGATTTCAAGGGTAGTTGGGATTATGACCTACCTCTCATAGAGTTCGCCTATAATAACAACTTCCATTCCAGTATTCAGATGGCCCCTTATGAGGCACTGTATGGGAGTAGATGCAGGTCTCTAGTTGGTTGGTTCGAAAAAGTTTTGATTGGGCCAGATTCAGTTCATGAGGCTATGGAGAAAGTTCAATTCATCAAAGATAGACTAAAGATAGCTCAAAGTCGTCAGAAGTCCTATGTAGATAAGAGGAGAAAGAACTTAGAGTTTGAAATCGATGATTCATTTTTCCTAAAAGTATCTTTCAAGAAGGGGGTGATGAGATTTAGCATGAAAGGGAAGCTCAGCCCCTGGTATGTAGGTCCTTACTGAATCCTGAAAAGGGTTAATGAGTAGGAGGTTCCAGTAAACATAGTAGAGGGTCATCTAATATTTCACATTTCCTTGTTGAAGAAGTGTGTGGGTGATCCGACATCGATAGTACCTTTAAAGAGTGGGTTGTGAAGGATAGCCTCACCTATGAGGAGGTTCTAATAAAGATTCCCGACCGTCAGATTTGTAGGTTGAGAAATAAGGAAGTCGCTTCAGTAAAGGTTTTGTAGAGGGATCAATCTGTAGAGGGAGCTACTTGGGAAGCAGAACCACCCATGATGGCCAAGTATCCTCACCTCTTTCCTTCTGATTCAATTTCAGCTTGAGGTAATAGTCCCTCTTCATTCTCTCAGTTAATCTTGTGTAACTAAGTCTTACTATCTTGTTCCCTTAGTTATCGTTGCATTTTAAAATAATTGCATATTTGTGGAACTCAGTTCAGTTAGATATCAATTTATAATACTAAGTTGGTAGGGATTGCAGCTCCTTCCCTACAAATTCTGCATGTTTAGTCTTCATTCGAGGATGAATGATCCCAATGGAGAAATATTGTAACACCTTTGAAATTTGAACATGGAATGAAAAAAGAGAAAAGGGAAATCCACAGAGGGGTTCACAGACCGTGAAGATGTCCACGACCCGTCACACTTCCCTTGGAGTTGCACGTAGTGATTGTGAAGGACCACAGATACCTAGACGGTGTATGAAACTTCACACAGACCGTGAAGTCATTGGTGAAAGGGGGACGTAACCACCAAGACTCTTGTGAAGGACCACAGACACTTAGACAGTCCGTGAAGCTTCACACGAGCCTTAAACTCATCTGTTAAAGGGACTCATTAGGTTTATGTTTTGGGTCAACTTCAGAAGATCATATCTTTCAGCACAAAATGAATTAGGTGACCAATAACATATCAAATCAAAGGTCTTTGAGTCCTCTTTCCAACACCACAAAGCTTGGTTGATTCCGAACCTGGAGTAAAAATATATGTCCATGTTAGTGAAGCCCTACCGGGTAGGGCTACATCACGACCCACTAGAAGGGCCTTGATTCATTAAACGGCTCGTGAAGCCCTATCGGGCAGGGCTACATCACGACCCACTAGAAGGGCCTTGATTCATTAAACGGCTCGTGAAGCCTCTCGTATGAGGCACCTCACCAGTTTTAAGTTAGGGTCATTTTGGTCTTTCTCCTATGCATTTGGTACTTAAACTACATCATTTTACTTCATCTAAGCTTAACTAATTAGTCAAAAACTACCTAAAACATTCATTCTCAAAAAATCATCAGAGTTAGTAAGAAAATAAGAGAAAGAGCTATCTTCCAAGTTCAGCCTCGAAATCCAAAGGATTCTCCATAGTTTTCTTCACCACATATGTAGGTATTAAATAAAATTTTTGTTCTCCCTTATGCCCAAAACTTTAGACTTCTTTTTTGCTTATTATAATTTTATGAAACTAGTTTTTGCCCAATTATGCAAATACTTTAAAAAATTGATTCTTGTGATTACTACTTGATTATATACTTATTTAAATTAGTTTGCGTAAATTCTTATGGAGAATTGAAAGGAAAAGAACTTAGCATGAAGTTGTAGTATTTTCACATGAATTAGCTCTTTACCAGAATTTAGCTCAGGATGTTAGAATATAATTTTAAACATAATTTAGTCAAATTTATGTCCGCAACTTTTCTCAGAAATTGTTTTCAGACCAGTTTATTCTGTCTCATGAATTCAGGACCACAGTTAAAGTGATCTACTAGTATCTAGTTTAGGAGTAGTGTTTAGCACCGAGGAGGACTAGGGTTCAGCATACCCTCAAATCCTAGAACTACTTGGCATCATAGTTTTATATTTCACCTCAGTTGGGCATCAGATTTAGTGATCACACCACAGTCATGCCTTTATACCATGGCAAGGTATATTGAGTCCTGTCGATGGCATATACATTGGACTCCACGTTTAGCTCACGATTTTTATGTAGGTTAATAGACTATATCACAATATTAGCTTCTGAAAGGTACTTCAGGCCTGTAGTTGTATTTATTCTAACTTTTTCAACATGCTTCCAGTTTACTCTTGCATTCTAGTTTTTATGCATTATTGTATCTTGGGTCTATGTAATTTAATTCAGTTCAGCTTACATACTTGACCAGTATTTTTAGAATCTTTATATGTTCACTCAGTTTTACATATCCCTCATGCTCAGTACATCTGAAGTACTGACAATACTCTATGTTGCATTCTATTATGATCCAGGCTCAAGTACTCAGGTTCAACCACGTGATTAGCTCATACCAATGCCACATTAGCGATAGTAAGGGGTTAGTCCTCATCATCCAAGGATGTTTCTTTATGCCTTTTGGTTTAGTTAGTTCGTAGTTAGTTTCAACATTTTAGAATTAGCTGGGGACTTGTCCCAGTAGCTCATCAATAATAGAAGCTTTCAGATATAGAGTCAAACTTAGTTGATTTGGGTTGTTCTACTTTGAACTCAGTAATTTCTTTCACATATTCTCAATTGAATTCCTTATGATTATTTTCATTATTCAGTTATGCTTCTGCTTGGTTAGAGTTATTTCAGTATGCTTGTGATATGCCAGATTCAGGGTTAGCTCAGGGTTTCTTGTTACTCTAGGTCCCATGCTACTTCTACGGGATAGCCTTGTGGTGTGACATCAATGAAGACTAAAACATTCCACGAATTAAAGGATAGAGAGATAAAAGTTCAAGAGCAAAGGGTGGCACCTAAATTGCCTCGCACCCTGCCGAACAGAAGTGCAGTG
The DNA here is from genome assembly GCA_029582585.1 of Solanum bukasovii. Classification (NCBI taxonomy): domain Eukaryota; kingdom Viridiplantae; phylum Streptophyta; class Magnoliopsida; order Solanales; family Solanaceae; genus Solanum; species Solanum bukasovii. The sequence goes on from JAJOOI010071759.1 coordinate 74,089, forward strand.
TCCTCAATGCAAAGAAAAAGAAATAAAAGATCTTACATGGAGGGACTCCCTAAGTGCGTGAAGTTCAAGATTGCCGACTAAGTCGTCGGATCACCAAATTAGGACAGATGGTTGATCATGTTTGTAGAACATAAGACATTTGGTTCCAACTCGTTGAGCTATAGACTGATCACCTAAAGAATATATGTGCCTCATCCAATTGCCAGAAGTATCACCAAAATTGATAGTATAACCTTTAATCCACATAGCTCATTGGGGAAACAAAGTTGGGTTCACCAAACAACATCGGTGGATCACCCAATTGGAGGTATACATCACCGAAGATGATAGTACTTTGATGAGTGGTAGATTTGCACTCATTTAAGGTCCATTTAACTCAATAATTGGTGTCCTCAATGCCTAACTTTGTCATTTTCTAATCAAATGTTGATGATTGCAACTATGAGGCAATTGGACAAGGCATGGACTGAAGCTTCAAAAAAATGGCCAAAAATGTAAAAGAAGTGCAAAACAAACATTGTTGATCGCCTAGCATCAAGGGCTGATCACCGACTTAAAAAGACTTACCCAAACTAATAGTGCATAGCACTTTTGTCCATCATAGAGAGTCGGAACACTCCAATAGCAAAGGTGATACACTGAATGAAAAAGGAGGACCTGAAGCACATCACCAAATCAGACAATGTATAGGACAAAGATTTAATGCTCAAATAGTGAACTAAGGTGGTATTTAGAGATGCACCGAACGTGAAAGGCTAACTCAATTGAATTCGCGAACTGAGGTTAAATCATTTGAAGCCTAGAGCATCACAAAGGTAAGATGGCGAACGAAGGGTGATTCGCCGAGTGAATTAGGTGAGACCGACTAATGTCGCTGATTTGGTTAAGATGTGGATTTTTGGGACAAATTTTGGTAAAATATAAATTGCCCAAATAATAGAGTTGTGAATGAGTTCTATTAGAGAGTTGAACAGTTGAGTTGAAGAGAATATTTTGAGAGAGAATACTTTACTTTTTATAACACTTTTTCTATTCTTCTTGGGGTTTTTTTAGTTGGATCTTGAATTCGATAATTTGAAGTTAAATCCAAAGTGAGTTTACTCTTAATTGCTTTATTTCAAGTTTTCCATGGCTTCTTTCAAGGATGATATACTTTCATTAATTTTTTTGATAGGTGGCTAAAACCCGAAGATCTAAGGGTACTCTAATGGGGTTGGGTGTTAATTTAATGTAGTGGGCCTTGTGCTCTACTCTGTTTTGTTGCTCTTAATGCATTAATTTGGTCTAATTAGCATGGGGTTAACTTAAGGGTTACGGTTGCAAACTTAATTCCTACTTTCGATCTATGATTGATGCTCGGAAGACATTAATTGGAGTGGGTAATTAGTTCAATAGTAGAAATTTAGGTTCGATGTCCTTGACTTTCTCGAAAGAGAGGTTATGGGTCGAATCTATTTGTCCTATTCTTTAAAAGGGAATAGAGTAAGGTATTGAGTTGTAAGATTTATCATTAAATGAGACCGAAAAGAGATTCTAGGTGTAGATGCTTCGAGATCGAAAGACTATAAGCGTCATTGAAGATGACTTTAGCCTATTTATGTATGTACATCACTATATAGCTTCACATTTACTCCTATACGATATTAATATACCATCCCCGCACTCCTAGATTAGTTGTTAATTCTTGAATTTATTTAAATCTTAGTTTAGTTGCAATAATTGATAACAAAAGTTTCATATTAAGTTGGTGGTACCATCCACCAAATTGTTCTTACTATTCTAAATGAGCTGATTTCAAATCCGAATCTTTTCATAAATAATTCTCCACAATATACCGTTCCCTGTGGGTTTCGACCCGACTCTTCGTTGGGTTTTTACTGACTACGATCGCTCACATTTTTAATTGGTTTTGAAGGGTGATTTGAGCGTTATAAAAAATTGTGCCGCTATAAGAGAGCGGTAGTTGAGAAATTAGATTTTAATTTGGTTTATTTGTAGTAGAGTTACTATTTTGTGTTGTTGTTGGCTGATTTGCAGGTTGACAAGACAAGTGACCATTGAAGTGACAATGATAGACACTATGATCAAAATTATAATATGGGTGACTTGAATGACATGCCCAATTATTTCATTCAAAGCACGAGAGAAATCCAAATACCTCATATAACCGGGAGGATGGTGTTTGACATCACTAGAACTATGATCCACTTCCGAAGAAATGTATATTTGGGGATCTAGCTCACGAGGATCCCCAGGAGCATCTTTGGAATTTCAAGGTGTGTGGACCCTTTATGTTCAAGAATACCTCCCAAGAATCGGTAAGGCAAGACTCTTTCCATTTTCTATAACGGGAGAAGCTAAAAGATGATTGGCAGATTTTCTAGATGATTATATTACTTCGTGGGATGAGCTAATTGAAGCATTATTGGAACGATTATTCCACCCTCAAAGATGGTAAAACTTGTCTCAAAATCCAGAATTTCAAAAGTCTTGGAGGTGAGCCTTTGCATGAAAATGACTGAGGTTCAAGAAGTTACTCTTGAAATGTCCAACGCATGGCATTACGGACAATTTGCTGCTGCAATACTTTTATTGGATCCTTGATTTAGTCAAAAAAGTGTGGCTGATAAATTAGTCCACGATGGATTGATCAGAAAACCATAAGATGTAGTTGCATTGTTATTAAATGATATGACTAAGGTCAACCGAGCATGACACACAAGAGAAAACCAAACACACATTCTACAAGTTGTCTTGAACAAAGAACAAATTGAAAAGGACCATGAAAGGGATGATAATATGGCCTAGATGATGACCGAAATCGATTTGCTCTCAAAATATGTCATGGGAGGTTGAACTAAGTCAATGAATGGGGTTGGAACAAACAGTGGGCAGTGACCATATGATGCTAAATTTGATGCATTTTACAATTAAAAGGTTCAATACTTGGGAAATCAAGTGGCAGATGTCAAAGTGGAAACCAAGGTTAGAACAAGGATAGAGATAGTGGTTGGAAATATTTGAGGGGTGGAAATTGGAAAGACATGGAGGTGGACAACGATAGCTACATGCTTCCCCATGATCGTCTATGCCCAAATAATCCAGCAGGTCTAGAAGGAAGCAGGATGGAAGTCATGCTTGTGAGGATCTATAACAAGGTTAAGGATCTGATAAGGTGCTAACGGATTTGAAAAATGACTTCTCCACTTTAACCCAAACAGTGACTTCATATTTAGTTTCGATCAAGTAGCTGGAGACCCAACTGGGTCAAATTGCCACTCATCTAAATCAAAGGCAAAAGAGAACTTTGCCTAGTGATACCATCCCAAGCCCCAAGAATGAACTGTGAAGTCTGAGGAGTATTTTGTGCCATTAAGTTAAATAAGACGCTTCTTGGGAGGCAATCCAAGTCTTTACTTTTGTTTTTACTTCTTTCGACTAACGTGCATTATGAGTGTAGGTGGAAAAGAAATTGAAAATTGAAAATTGATAAGGGTAGATTGGGCTAGGCCATAACCTAGAGGGCGATGCACCAAATGAACTAGGAAAAATGATTCTTGTTCACCTTTTGAGTAGGTAAAGATGGAAAAGTTCTCTTTCAAGATCTGCAATCAAATTTCCAAATGGCAATTCACTGAAGTGCATTTATGGACCCCATAAGGTCTGCCAAATCAACCTCAAATTCGGTAATTGGTTATGAAGGTTCAATGAAATTAAGTTCCAGACGGAAATACACCAAACTCGTTTGGTGATGTAAGTGAGTGCACAAAACGGGCCTGGTATAAAAAGGCTCAAGGTTTTTTGAAATTTAAAAATCAAGACCCTTTGAATTCTTAGAGACTTTTCATTTCCCCTCTCTTGCATTTTGCATTTAAGTGATTTTGTGCCTCGTGTGAGCGTATTTGAAGTGCTAGGAATGAATTTCATTTGACCCTTAGTTAACCCGACCCCGATTCCTCAATTTCTTTCTTGTTTTTTGCCACTAAGGTTGGTGTTTTGACTTCTCGTTGATGATTTGAGTTTAGACTGCATATAGGGTGTGGGCTTGAGCCCTTTATTTGAGATTAAGTGTTTAATTTTGTTAGGTAGCGTCATATTGTTGAATTTGAATTGTACACATGTGATTTTGAATGTGAATGTCTATATAAATGGTGAATGTGATTGCATTGGTTAGAATGTTAAAATTGAGTCGATATACTTGATGGGTCTGTGTTTAGCTGTATGTGAGTCAAGTCTGAGTAGCTCTGTATTGACCCATATCATGATTATGCCCAATGATAGACAAGGTGACTCTTTTCGTTAGGGAAAATCATTAACTAAAGCAACACTTAGTGATAAATTGTGGGGAAATCTTAGTACCCATCGGTAAAAGAACATATAGGTGGATTGTAATTATTGGGGGAAACTCATATTTGTTGGGCATGTTGGATTTGAATTTGAAATTTAGGCACTAGGCTAAAAATTCCTGTTCCGTGAGCTTGTCTTAGGTCGCCAAGAAAGATAGCTGAATCACCGAGTAAGGCCCAACTCTCCTTCTTTAGTTTATACATGGCCTTGGGTACTGTCCCATTCGGAGGGCGTGTCTTAGTCCGCTGAACTAATTTGGTGAATCACTGAGTGGGAGAAGATATCACCCTTGATGCCTGTGTTTTCCCCTTTTGCACTGTCAATTTGGAGGACTTGTCTTAGCACGCCAAAACCAACTCATCAAATCGCTGAGGTTGCATTGGGTTTGCCCTATGTGCCTGCACCGTTAGTATTTTACTTCTGGTCATTTTAGCGAGCTCACTGGAGGTCACCGATCCTATTGCGCGATAAGCCTTCCCGTTAGGTGAGCCTCATGACTATTTTCTAGCTTGATTAAAAGTGCCTTCGATTTCAGCCAACCTTCAAAAATCTTGTGTGTAATGTGTGATTTGCAGGTAATGGCGAGAACAAAGGGTAAGAATGTGGTCTCATATGATACTAAGCCAAACAGGGAGTTTTTTTTACATCTTCTTACTCAAAAGAAACAAAAAGGTCCTCAGAAAACCAACCCTAAAACACCTACAAGTGGGGGGTAAAAAGGAGCAGAAGCATATTGCAATGAAGCAAGTGAATATCCTCTCAAATTTGGTGTCACCAGCACAAGACCCCATCCCTGCTTCGCGTGTTCTCTCGATTATAGCTTCAAGAGCTTTGAATATGCTCAAAGAAGATGGGGAATGCATAATTTTGGAGGAGCAAAAACTTTCTACTAATGGGGTGATGAGTGAGTACCCCAAAATATAGAGAGCGGAAAGGGATTGTCTGGAAGATAATGGATGAAATAGAAGTCTGAGGTAAGATCATGTAGTATCATAGCATTGCGATTAATGCAGTGCTGGCACCCCAGACATTTTGAATGAGGAATATAAGACTCGGATGGCCACACATTTGGATTAGTTAAAAGAGTGGTTGACCCCTCTAATATTCGGTGAATCAGCACCATCTTGGATGGCTCAAGGTGCCAAGATTGAGAAGGACTTGATTATAGTGGCGAGGTACTTGTTTGGATTTATCAATAGCAATGTCATGCCGCCCAAAATAGAGTCTATACTCAGTCATCTGAAGTCTGTGTTAGTGAGTTCCATCATTGATAGGGAGAAGATTAATATGTGACAGATAATTATGGAAGAAATATTATTGCAAGCCAGATAAGAGTAGACCTATTTTCCCTTCCTGGTGCTTATTACCCTGGTTTACGAGAAAGCTTGAATCCCCTTTAGAGTAATATTAGATGTCAGAATCATGCCAGTCTCTTCTAGTGATATTCGGAGGATCGAGGCTGAGTGTTTGAGAGATGGTGCAGCTCGAAAGCTTCCACCACTAGAATCTACTCCAGTGGTTGGCCCTAATACATTGACAACGGATATCAACACACTTTCTCCTTTTATGGAGCAGACATGTATTCCTACTTCTATGTCTGATGCTGGTTTATCTTATTTCGTTGCTACATCTCCACCTTCTACTTCTGTGACCGCTTCTAGTATGAGACCTCCCTTTTCTCCTATTGCACGTACTCCCTTGACTCAGACACTTATATATTAGATGGGCAATCTTGCCTGGTTAGCGAATGTTAGGGCTGCTCAGGTCGAGAAGAACTTGCCCAAGCTCATTTACCAAGGTATCCAAAATCCCATAGCTTCTATGTCTAAGCGGGTGGTCAAGTGGGATAAGATGTTTGAGGGCCACACTTTGAGATTAGATGAGTTGACTGTGAGGATAGGATCGTTGGTGAAGACTGAGGGTAGTTCTAGTGCTTTGGACACCCTTAAGATTGAGGTTTCAATGTTGAGGGCTGAGGTGGTCCAGATTCAGTTCATGGACATCTCAATACTTTAGGGCGAAGTTCCCCTTTCAGATGCTGCTGCCCCTGCACCTGAGATTCCAAGTGCTGCATCTTCCTCTTCTATACCTGAAGTCGTTGTAGTTATGGCTGCTAAGGATGAGGAGTTGGTTGAGGAAACTGATGAGGAGGGTTTGAGAGAGAATGAGCAGGGCATTGATGAGACCCTGATAGAGCTGTACGAGACCGATTATGTCATTTTTCAGGTTACCTTAAAGAGGTCTCTCTAAGTGACTTCAGATGTTGGGCCCAGTGGAGTCACTCTACACTCCCCCACACTTCCCAATACTGAGACGGGCACTGATGCCCAAGTCGAGCCTTCCTAGCTGCCTCTCGTGATCCTATTATCGGGCGTAAACTTCTCCACTAGAGACTCCAGATAAGAGTATTCCACAGGCATAGACTGGTAGGGAGATCCTATATCTTAGCTTCCTGGTATTACATTTATTTTGTATTGAGGACACTGCTCTTTGTTTTTGGTGTTGTGAGGGTCTTCGTTTTTGGTGTTGTGAGGGTCTTCGTGCCAATATTATCCTTTTGCTTGTATTTTGTTTATTTTGTATTTTGAACTTTTGTAATTAATATTTTATTTATATTAGAGTGCTTCTGTTTTATGAAAGTGTGTCTCTTTACGTCAATTTTCATTCTTTCTTGATGAATGCACCCCTCGATGAGTCCAAATCGTGAAATGCTTGATCTTTTCATTGATAGCAATTTGAGAATCGATTTTGTTTAGTATCAATATTTTAAATAGTACTCATGATTAGCATGATGTGTAGTGTTGTTATTGTGAATGTAAAATCGATGTGGTTACACCTTTGGGTGATCTCTTTGAATCTTGTGTTGACTAGCTGCGTTTGGATGTGAGCCTTGCAATGAACATCGCACGTACACTTTTGATATTTTTGGGATGTGCTAGATGAATGTATTTCAAAGTGCCATGCGTGGTTAGGGTTACTTGCAAACATGCATGTGGAGTCCTAAAATATGTCTTGTTAATCCAATTGGTTGAATCTTGGTGAATGTGGGACCTGATCTTGGGTGAAAATTCAATGAGGGAGCCAAATTTTCCTTAAAGCTTTTTGTGACTACCTTGTGAGGGTGTCAGTATATGTTGGCACCAATTGATCCTAACCTATTTGTTAATAACCAAATGAATCCACTTGAGCAAAAATGACCCCTACCTTCTGACAAAAAATCCCTTTTGAAGCATTGCAATGTTCAAATAGACAACTTAGGCCAAAATCCTAAGTTAAGGGTGTGGATAGAAAGGATGAATGAGAGCCAAGTGAAGGGAAAAGAAAGAAGAAATTAGACTCAAATCTGAAAGTTTTGCAAAAAGAAGGAACCCCTCCTTTAAAAAAATATGTGTGTATTTGTCATCAATTTTATGAGAATAACCTAGAAAAATGAAAATGAAAAAGAGAAGAGAATGAAACAAAAGGGAGTTCCAAATAAATTTGAGTGGAAAGTCAAGGTTTGAGTTCTCAAATGAAAAAGAAGGAAAAGAACTTGAGAAGAGGTGATGATGATTGCAACAATGGTTTTAAAAGGTTCAAGTCACTAATCCAAATTATCCATGCCTTAACCCTCAGCCCCATTAGAAGCCTAAAATACCCTTGAGATCTTACACGAACCAAGTTGTTTGATGATTGGAAAATATGGGCAAATCTATGGGAAAAACTTGCATGTATTTCTCTTTTGAGAGAGTAAGAGTTGCATTGATTCCTATTACCTTTTTTTTATTTGCTTTGTGAGTGCATGGAATCATTATTGATGTAAGGGCACTTGAATGTATTTGGAGAAACATGTTCTTGCATTAGACAAGAAGCTAAAGTGAGCTTAAGCTTGTGTTGAGACTAGCTAGTCATCATTTGAATCTTTTTTATCATGATTTAAGGCAACATGCTATTGGGAGTAGTCTTGCCATAGCAATTTTATGTTAACTCTCCTTGATTTTTATTGTAGACACCCTTATTGAGCTTATTATTTTCTTGATTTACTCGAGGACAAGCAAAATTTTAGATTGGGGTGTTGATAAGTGGTAGATTTACACTCATTTAAGGTCCATTAGGCTCAATAATTGGTGTCCTCAATTCCTAACTTTGTCCTTTTCTAATCAAATGTTGATGATTTGACACTACGAAGGCAATTGGACAAGGCATGGGCTGAAGCTTGAAAGAATGGCCAAAAATGCAAAAGAAGTGCAAAATGAACATTGTTAATCGCCTAGCATGAAGGGCGGATCATCGACTGAGCAAGACCTCACCCAATCTGACAGTGCATAACAATTTTTTCCATCATAGAGGGTCGGCAAACTCCAATTGAAAAGCTGATACACCGAATGAGAAAAACGGACCTGAAAGACATCGCCAAAACTTGCAGTATCTAAGGCAAAAATTTAATGCTCAAACGGCAAACTAAGCTGGTATTCGGCGATAAATTGAACATGAAAGGCTGACTCAATGAAGTTCACCAACGGAGGTTCAAACACATGAAACATAGAGTATCACAAATGAGAGCTAAGGACGAAGGGCAATTCACCAAGTGAATTAGACGAGCCCGACTAATGTCGCCGATTAGGTTGCAAAGTGGATTATTGGGAAAATATAAATAGCCCAAATGATAGAGTTGTTAATGAGTTCAATTAGAGAGTTGAACAACTGAGTTCAAAGGAAAGTTTTGAGAGAGAAAACTTCACTTTTTAGAACACTTTTTCTAGTCTTCTTGGGTTTTACGATTTGGATCTTGAATTCAATAATTTGAAGTAAAATCCAAAGTGGGTTTTACTCTTAATTGCTTGATTTAAAGTTACCCATGACTGCTTTCATTGAAGGTATACTTTCTTTAATTTTTGTGATGGGTGGCTAAAACCCCAAGATCTAGAGGTGCTCTAATGGGGTTGGGTGTTAATTTAATGTAGTGGGTATTGTGATATGCTCTATTTTATTGTTGTTCATGCACGAATTTGGTCTAATTATCATGGGTTTTTAACATAAAGGTTAAGGTTGCAAACATAATTTCTACTTCCGATCTTCGGTTGATGATAAAAAGAGATTAATTGGAGTGGGTTATTAGTTCAAAACTAGAAATTTAGGTTTGATGTCCTTGACTTTCTCAAAAGAGAGGTTATGGGTCGAATCTATTTTCTCTATTCTTGAAAGAGGGAATAGAGTAAGGTATTACGTATTTAACAATTGGCATTAGATGAGACCGAAAGGAGATTGTAGGGGTAGATATTTTGAGATCGAAAGATGATTAGCGTCCTTGAAGATGACTTAGCCTATTCATGTATGTACATCATTATAGAGCAACACATTAACTCTTATATGATATTGATATCCAATCCCCGCACCCCTAGATTGCTTGTTAATTCTTGATTTTATTTGAATCTTAGTTTAATTGTGATAATTGATAACAAAAGTTTTATATTAAGTTGGTGGTACCATCCAACCAATTATTCTTCTTATTCCAAATGAGCTGATTTAAAATCTGAATCTTTTGATAAATAATTCTCCATGATATACCGTTCCCTGTGTGATTCGACCCCAAATCTTCTTTGGGTTTCTACTGACTATGACCACTCACATTTTTAATTAGTTTTGAAGGGTGATTTGAGCGTATTTGAACATAGTGGGCCAAAATTAATCGTGAATTGAAAAGTAAGACTAGCTCACCCACTCTAAACTCCCAATGTACGATCTTTGCATTATGCCACTGTTTAACTTTCTCTTTGTATAGTGGAGAGCTCTCATATGTTTGTAACCAAAACTCATACAATTCAAGTAGTTGACTCAGATGATTTTTGGCTGCCACTTCCCAATTGGAATTCACCCTCTTCACGGCCCACAAGTCTTTGAGTTATAATTCAATCGGAAGAAGACAATCCTTCCCAAATACCAATTTGTATGGAGAGATGTGAATAGGGGATTCGAAAGAAGTTCGATAGGCCCAAAGTGCGTCATCGAGCTTTCTAGACCAATTAGTGCGATGGATATTCATTATTTTGGCTAAGATGCTCTTTATCCCCCGGTTGGATACCTCAACTTACCCACTAGATTGCTGATGGTACGGTGTTGCACCTTTGTCCGTGAATCCATACTTAGACAGAAGGGCTTCAAATTGGCAATTGCAGAAATGGTAGCCCGCATCACTTATAATAGCCCTAAGGTCCCAAACCTTTTGAAAATGTTCTTTATAAGGAACTTTGTGACACTTCTTCCTTCATTGTTTGGTAATGCTATTGCCTCCTCCCATTTAGACACAAATTTGTCCGCCACAAGAATGTACTTGTTCCCAAAGCAACTAGGAAAAGGGCCTATGAAATCAATTCCCCAAACATCAAATAGATCAATCTCGAGATTATGTGACAAAGGTAGTTTATGTCGCATAGAAATACTCCCATTCATTTGACATTATATGCAACACTTACAAAGGACATGAGTGTATTTGAACATAGTGGACCAAAAAATAACAACATTGCAAAACATTACAAGTTGTGTGTATGCCTCCATGCTGTCCTTTAGACGGCGAATCATGTCAAGCTTCAAGTATTTCTTGCACCTCCACTTCAGGCACACAACGCCATATAATATTATCAGCACAATTTCTAAAAAGGAACGGTTCATCGCATATATACTGCTTCACATAAAATAATAATTTCCTTTTTTGATAATTATTCAAACCTTTAGGTGACAACCCACATACAATGAAATTGGCATAGCCAGCATACCAAGGGATTGAGGTTTGAGTAATCAACATTACTGATTCATCTGGTAAAGCATCATCGATGTCTCTTCCCTCATTTGCTACAACATTTGCATCAAGCCTTGATAGGTGATCTGCTACTTGGTTTTCACACCCCTTTCTATCCCTTACCTCAAAATAAAATTCTTGGAGAAGGAGTATGAACCAAATAAGTCTAAGTTTAGCCTCTTTCTTTGCCATCAAATATCTTAAAGACGCATTATTTTTTGTGCACAACTACTTTGGTACCCAATAAATATTCTCTAAGATTTTCAAACCCATACACCACCGCCAATAACTCTAGCTCCGTGAAAATGTAATTCTTTTGAGCACAATTCAAAGTCTTGCTAACATAACAGATAGGATGAAAGAATTTATTTTTCCGCTGCCGAAGAACATCGTCAAGTTCCAATCCTCTAGCATCGCACATCAATTCAAAGGGGAGACTCCAATCAGGGGCAATTATGATAGGGGGTGAACCAAGTTTCTCTTTCAAAATCAGACTTTAGCCAAGCTGCATCAAAGTCGAAAGCAGTCTCCTTTTCAAGAATCCTACACAAAGGGATAACAATTTTAGAAAAATATTTGATGAACCTCATATAAAATTCAGCATGACAAGGAATATTCTTACTCCCTTTACGGAAAATGGAGGAACTAAGTTGTCGATCACTTGGATTTTGGCTTGATTGACTTCAATACCTTTTCTGGAAATTTTGTGCCTAAGCATGATTCTTTCCTTAACTATAAAGTGGCATTTCTCCCAATTAGGAACCATGTTTGAATCTACACACCTTTGAAGTACCATCTCTAAATGCAAATATTCCTCAAAAGAATCTCAAACAACCGAGAAATCATCCATGAATACTTCCATTGAGTCTACCATATATGCAATATTGATAACATACACCTTTGAAAGGTGGCCGGTGTGTTGCACAATCCAAAGGGCATTAACTTGAAAGCAAAGGTCCCATTGGGGCAAATAAAAGTCAGTTTTTCTTTATCTTCTGATGCAATAGATATTTGATTGTACCTGAAATAACCGTCAAGAAAGTAATACCATCCCTTACCCTCAAGCCTATCAAGCATTTGATCAATGAATGACATAGGAAAATGGTCCTTCTCGATCCATGAATTTAATTTATGGTAATCCATACACACTTGACACTCGATCACGGTCCTAGCAGCAACAAGCTAAGCATTCTCGTTCGGAACTATTGTTATACCACCCTTTGTAGGGACACATTGGACCGAACTCACCTATTGGCCATCCACAATTGGAAAAATAACTCCCGCATCGAACCATTTTATGATCTATTTTTTCACAACTTCTTGCATTGGAGGATTTAACCTCTTTTGATGCTTAATGCTTGGCTTGCATCCTTTGGTGAAGTTAATCTTGTACGTGCACACACACAGAGAGATTTCCATAATGTCGACAATTGGATACCCCAAAGCTCTAATGTGTCATTTCAACACTTTCAGTAACAAATCCACTTGCCATTCTTCAAGATCACTTTAAATAGTATCCGTTTGTGTGTTGTTGTCCCCCAAGAAAACATACTTGAGATAAGGTGGAAGTTTTTTCAATTCTAGCTTTGATTGCTCAATAATAGATGGTTTAGCCGATGGTGCTTCACGACTAGACAAATCAAGATCCAACTTCTTTTGAAAAGAAGTATAGGAGCCTACACCATCAAGAGTAGCAACAACTTTATCATAATCTCTTATTTCACCTTGATCTTAATTAAGCAACATAACGGCTAATGACTCTATACTATATACAGCTTCTCCAATACTTGCAACAACTTAATCAATCTGATCCAAGTGAGATACAATGTGCATATCACTTGGATACTTCATCAACTTGTGAATATTTAAGCTAACAACTTTGTCATTAACTCGAAACTTCAGCTCACCACCTTCTACATCAACCATAACTTTCTCTGTGGCCAAGAATGGTCTACCAAGTATCACCAACATATCAATATCAATTTTGCAATCAAGCACTACAAAATTAGTAGGAAACACATATTTTTCAACTTTCACTAGCACATTACAGACCACACCTACCGGTCTCCTTATTGAATGATTAATCATTAGGAGTATCCTGTTTGTTGGTTTTGGTATAAATTTGCTTATATTGATGATATTTAATAATCTTGGGCTTGATAAACCGAAACCAGCAAACATGAGACTCCTAATAGCTGATCATTAAATAAAGAGACTGGTAGGTGTGGTCTATGATGTGCTAGTAAAAGTTGAAAATTTTGTGTTTCCCACTAATTTTGTAGTTCTTGATTGCAAAATTGATATTGATATGTTGGTGATACTTAGTAGACCATTATTTGCCATGGGGAAAGCTTTGGTTGATATGGAAGATGGTGAGTTGAAGTTTCGAGTCAACGATGAAGTAGTTAGCTTCAATATTCGCAATTCAATGAAATATCCAAGTGATATGCATGTTGTTTCTCACTTGGTTCAAATTGACTGAGCAGTGTCAAGTATTGAAAGTGCATCATATTATAGGGAATCTTTGGCTCAAGTGCTACTTAACTATGATCAAGACAATATTAGAAACTATGATGAGGTTGTGGCTGCTCGTGTAGGTGTGTGCTCACATAATTCTTTCCAAACACTCGACCTCGATTTTTCTAGTCGAGAAGCACCATAGGTCAACCCATTCATCACTGAACAACAAAAATTATAGTTGAACGAGTTCTTGCCTCATCTGAAATATAATTTCTTTGGAGCCAACAACACACTTCCGGTATTTATTGAAAGTAATCTTGAACAATGGTAAGTGGAGTTTTTAGTCATAGTGTTGAATAGGCATATTAAAGCCTTGAGGTGTGATATACCGTGAGTTTACAGTATTTTTTATGCGTTTCACTTAGAGTTTGTGTCTCTTGGGTTATTTTGTTATTAGGAATAATGTTTTGTGTATAATTCTTGTAGGAAATAGGCTTGGATACGATTGATGAAGATGCGAGATGAAAAGTGCAGAAGTAGCCATCAACTGACCAGTCCACAGTTCGTAGGTGATGCATCATAGCTAGAAGATCAGGGAAGTCAAACCAAGTGTGGAACCACAGAGCAGACTATGGACCGTCGGTCAACCTACAATCTATCTTGCAAATCCGTCGATGGTGATCTGGGAGTTGAAGGTTCTAGTACCTGTTGAATTTTTCTATGTGTTGAGCCACGGAGGGGACCTACAGACCGTAGGTCGAAGCATCGATCGAAACCGCGTCCTGGCAGTTTATTTCCTTATTTTGTTTCCTGTTTAAGTTAGGATTTGTTTTCTATAAATAGGAGTTGTAATCCTCGTTTTTTGGGGGTTAGACATTATTGTAAACTGCTAGTTTTTGTTTTTGGGGAATTAATTTGCAAACTCTTAGCAATTAACTTTCCAGATTTCATTTTATAAGATTTTCATTTTGAAATTTAATTGAAGATTACAGGTTTCATCTATTCTAATTGTAAGTTCATGAATTCTTTCTTCTTAATTATATATTGTGAATTCTCAAGCATGGGTAGCTAAATCCACAACTAGTGTTGTTGGAACCATGAGCAATTAATAAAGTATGAATAATAATTAAGTAATTCTTTAATAGTGTTTATGCTTGTATTGTTAATCCTTTCATTTATAAGTCTTTTTAACGGGTGCACGCGTTAGAACTCGCGTCATTATTACTTGCCGGACCAAGCAGGTAATCAATTAGAAAAGGATTAAACAACAAAGATTTAGTGGATGCTATCTAATAGTCTAATGTCAATTGGAGTGAGGGTGAAAACTAAGTCATACATTGATATGATGCCTAATCTGGAGTAAAAGGTAAGGGTTAGTAAAGAATACACCCGTAGACGAACCAAGGTGCGTGGTGAAATTTCCTGCTTGGAGGACCAATCACTTAGGGATACCTAACTTACCAACTTTGCATGTAAAACACTAGGAAAGGAATACTATTATTAGGATTAATGCGTTAAGATCTTGTGGGGAACACATATACCCTAGTTTCTCTCGGATATTGATAACTCAAAGTCTATGTTTGTTTACTTGTTACTTAAGCATTAGAAATTGTTACTTACTTAAAAAATCCCCCCTGTTTACTTTCCTCAGAAATAATTTGACTAAACGGATATAATAGTGAGTTAAGTTTAAGTCTAAACCATATTTCTCGTGGGATCTACCCCAACCTACAAGTTGGGTTCTTTATTTGACAATGATCGCTTATACATCTTTAGGGAGGTGTATTTTGAGCGTATCAAATTTTGGCGCTGCTGTCGGGGAATATTGCTTTTAGATTAAGTTTAGCTACATTATTGAACTTTAGTCAAGTATTTCCTGATTTTACATTTTTGTTTTGTTTTTGTTGCCTTCTGGTTTCTACTCTAGTGTATGCCAAGTACACAGAATCGAGGCGAACCACTGACCCCCTAGGATCCAGAGTTGAGTAAAACTTTGCGAAAAATGAATAACCAAGGAGTACAGGTTAATCCAATGGAAGAGGGTCTAGGAGATGGAGTAGAATTTCAGCCTCCAGGTGTTGTTAATATGCCCGCTCAGGTTCATGGTTGTAATTTAATTTGTAATCCAGAAAAGGGTTCAAAATCCGCCAGCACCAAGGTTTCGTGAGCATTACAGGGCTGATTATGATGCGACTACCTCAGATGGACCTATTATTCTTCCTCCTCTACCTCGAGGTCATTCATTTGTGGTAACTAGCAGTCTTATACATATGCTTACAACGAGATGATTGTTTGATGGGTTGGCTTCAGAAGATCCATATGCTTACATGGAGAAATTGTCCAGTGTTTGCAAAAGTTGTGTTGGACGACCGAAGTTAGATATGGATGTCAATTGGAGTGAGGGAGAAAACTAAGCCATACATTGATGTAATGACTAATATGCGGTAAAAGGTAAGGGTTAGTAAAGCATACACCCGTAGCCGGACCAAGGTGTGTGGTTAAATTCCCTACTTAGAGGACAAATCACTTAGGGATACCTAACATACCAACTTTGCATGTAAAACACTAGGAAAAGATTACTAATATTAGGATTATTGCATTAAGAGCTTGTGGGGAACACATATACCCTAGTTTTCATCTCACATTGATAACTCAAATCGTGAAGCTTGTGTACTTGTTACTTAATCAACATTCTGTTACTTATTTACAACAATCCCCCTTGTTTACTTTTCTCGGAAATAGTTTGACTAAAAATATATAATAGTGAGTTAAAGTTAAGTCTAAACCATATTCCTCGTGGGATCGACTCCAACCTACAAGTTTGGTTCTTTATTTTACAACGATCACTTATACTTCTTTAGGGAGGTGTAATTAAAGCGTATCAAAGTTTGGTCTGAGGGTCTTTCCACTATCACTGACGGGAGATGCTGCAGTGTGGTTTTCTGAATTACCATACAATTCGATCTATTCATTGGACCGAATGCACATGGCATTCAAAACAAGATATTTTCCGGTGTCCAAGAAGTTAAATCATAAAGATAAACTGAATAACTTCACTACATTACCAGGAGAGTCGATAAGCAGTTCTTTGGATAGGTTCACCGATTTCATCAGAATTGTTCCAAACCACTGTATCAATGATGAGTCTTTGAAAGAGTATTTCTATAGAGGAAATGATGAGAATGAGAGAGCAGTATTATATACAATTGCTAGAGGATCATATTTTGAATGCACCTTTGAGGAGATCGCCGAAAAGCTTGAGAGGATTTTCCAATTCAACAAAGCCTGGAGCAGTAGAAAAGCAAATACTGGTAGGAGCACGTTCGATGTCCAAACTGCGCCCAACCAAGCAAATGATGACATTCGGGAAGAGATGGCTCAGATGAGAACAAAATTGGGTTTGGTACTAAAACATGTGAGTGGTAGTGCGGAAAAAGTAAATGCTGTGAATTATCTGACTAAGTCTCCACCACCACCAGTTCAGGAGTTTTACTATGAGGAGGATGCGTACTTGGTAAATGATCAGACGGGGAGGAGGGGGGGTTTCCAAACCAACGCCTAAGTTCCAACTCAGATAATTGGCGCCAAGGTCAAGGAAACCAAGGTCGAAACTATGGAAGCTACAACCATAAAGGTAACTACAACCGTGAGGGTAACTATATCCGAGATGGGAACTATGATGTTTGCGTAATCAAGAAACAACTTCCAATGCAAGTGTCTACAATCGTACAATAGTAAAGTAACCCAACCAAGGGTTGGGATCGAGTCCCAAGGGAGTTGTTTTGAGAATTAATAGAAAAATAAAATTAAGTTCTAGTTAGTCGTAGCTAAAAACATTATCGAATATAAACATGTTAAATCTAAGGGGTGACGCAAGCGTCAATTATCAATAGGGGTTACTAACGAGTAAGCAAAAACAACAAAAATGCAAAGAGTACTAATCAAGGAAATGGGATTCTTGGGATGTGATAGGAATACTGGTTAAACTAGATCATTGGGTACATGTTTTTGATAGTAAATTCGTTGAATATTTGTGACTAGGCTAGACTATAGTGGGGGTAAATTCTCTCTCGAGCAAGTTAACCCGAATCAACTCGGTTTCTCTTCAACATTGAGTTGCCACATGAAGAACAACCTCCACCTTAGCCCACTCACTCTCTCAAGCTGAGTGTGTGGGAGAAGGACTAGGTTTCACTCTCTCGAGTTGAACCTCATGTCGACCCAATCCCACCGGCCATCAAATTGGTAGTCTTAGTTTTACGACCTCACTCTCGAGCAAGACGAAAACGCAAAGGTGAAATCGTAATTGCAACTACAATTTCATTAAGTTCCACCACAACTACTAAACGAAATCATATCTAAACAATAAATAAATCATCAACAAGGAAGACCCAATTGATACTCTAACCCATATTCACAAAATCACACCCCAAGAATTGGGGTTTTAGCTAGACATGTAAAAGAGATAGAAATTTATACCAATATGAGTTTGCATTCAAATGGGTATCAAGATTTACGTCTCAAAACAAGCAAAGAGTGCAGAATCCACAAGACCCAAGTCCAAATTCTTGGAGTTGAAACCCTTTGAATCATCAAATTCTTCAAAACCCTCTCCAAACATAGAACTCAAAATTCTATGTTAAAAATTCTAAATTAAAAATCTCATATTAAGCTACAACTCTCAACGAGTATTTATAGTTTTCAAAGATCTATACTACAGCGGATCATTCGGCGTCATTAACCGATATCGCCGATCAACTCGGCGATCCGCCCTTTAGTAGGTTTCATTGTTGTCTTGCTCTATCCTTCAGCATCGTTGTGTTTTGGATCATTGGGCAACATAGTACTGCTTCGCGGAGCTGCTCGGTGACACGTCGACTACTCATTTTCACCGCCGATTTGATCCTTTCTTTCAGGACTCAGTACATTGGAACAAAAGGTGAGGATAAGACCTTTCGGCTATTCGCCTAACGGATTAGGCGATCGTCAGGCCGTCTTTTCTTCCTTTTTTTAGCCACTTTATTCTTTTTTGCTCGATAGCGTCCATGATTATGTCTCTAAGTTTAAATACCTGAAATTCAAGCATTTACATCAGTTATTGAGACAAAGGATGCATTTGAGGACACTAATTCTATCAAAAACAAACCCTAAATAAGTCCAAATCATTGACTCATCAACACCCCCAACTTAAACATTTGTTTGTCCTCAAGAAAACTCGAGTTTAGTTGTTCAAAAAGTGATGTCTCAAACAGTGCTGCACAATACTCAATCATGAATGCACACAACAAGACTCACTTTACTCATGCAAAGATCAAATGTGCACTCAAAGTTTCAAGTTTGGCTTAGCCTCTTTCTTTGCCATTAGGTAGCTTAAAGTTGTGTGATCTGTGTGTAAAACCACTATGGTACCCAACAAATATGTTATATGCTTCTCAACCCCTTATACGACAGCCAACAACTCTTGTTCTCTAACGGTGTAATTTTTTTACGGAAAATTCACTGTATTTCTAGCATAATAGATAAAATAAAAAAACTTGTTTTTGCATTTCCCAAGAACAATTTCTAAAGCAAGCCACCAGCATCGCACATCATTCCAAAAGAGAGATTCCAATCGGGTGCAATCATTATAGGAGCTGAAATAAGTTTCTCCTTGAGTATCTTGAAAGCTAGCACAAAAGAATTATAAAAAAACAAATGTACTCTCTTTATCAAGAATTTTACACAACGGAATGGAAATCTTGGAGAAATATATAATGAACCGCCTATGAAACTCGGGATGACCATGAAAAATGCTCACACCTTTTACAAGGTTGGCCATAAAAGAGGTATATGTCAAATTTGCTCAGACTCTTCGAAGTTGCTTAAGATCATATCAAGAGATAGTATCACTTAGTTGACCAGACCAACAGGGCAAATTCTAGGATCCATCATGCATAGTTCACAGGTAAGCTCATCACACTAGGCATTGACACTATAAGTCAAACAAGACTCCATACTTTCGCTAGTGTGCAACGATAATCACCAGAGACTCGATTTGATCATTGGCTAGTCACAACGAGATGAAAAGATTTCACATATTGTTTATGCAACTTCATTTGACCTCATTGTAGCCGCACATTCATGTTTGTTCGATTCTAAGAACTATTCAAGTTATCGGTATTGATCGGAACCGATACTCAAATTTGCGAAGGAACAACCACATTCAACACAAAAGGGGTGGCAATTTTTTTTTGAAATGGTCAAAATCAATTTGCAATTTAAAAAACGAAGCCACAAGCTCAAATCTTCCAGGAAAGCAGTATTTAACACAATTTTAGCTTACAACCCAAATATATAAACGAAACACAATTCACGAATAGCACACAAAGGTGGGCCTCACCCCACCACAAATAAAAGCAATTTGTCCTCAAATGCAAGTAATAAAATATCCAAAATGTAAATTAAAGAAAGACATAGAGGGAGGTAAATAAAGGATCTTGTCTATGCAGTCTCTCCATCTGTCTGGGAATCAGTGCCCGATACCTTACCCTGAGCCTGGGCATCAGTGCCCGAGGTCACCTCACGGGGAATAGTAGTGCTAGTTTCACCAAGGTCTGTTGATTGTCAGTCTGCCAGAAAGACATGCACCGCTCTGCAAAATCTCCTGGCCTATGAAGAAGTATCAAGGTCTAGGGTAATGGTTTTCCTAGAAGGAGTGGGCATGTTGCCCTTGCCTTTCCCAGTAGTTGTGGGTAGTTTCAAAGCTTTTCCTTTTCGATGTAACTGCTTCTTCCTTTATAAAAATTCCTTTGGACTTCTCTTCAGCTGGCACTATTCTTTCAGCAAGTTTAGGTTAAGTCATGTCTACAAAATCTCGAAGAGAAGTTAGAGAAATATTTGACAAAAGCACTGATACGCTTCACCGGCTCTTTCGGAGAGTCCCCGATATCATTCGGCGATCTAGAGTTGGTCCGCTGAAAGCTACAGTGCACAGAGATCCAGGGGAGTTGACAAGGGTAAAATGAGACTTTCGGCGAGTCACCGAAAGTCTTTGGCAACCTTCAACTTCTCACTGAAAGTCACAGAATTATCAGCACATTTATCATTAAATTAAAGGTGAGATGGGGACGTTAGGTGAATGCCCGAGTGGTTCGGCGAGCTCGACCAAGCTCGCCAAATGGCTTAACGTACCTATTTTCAACCCATCTTCTCGAATTCAACCCTGTAACCCCTAAAGACAAAATCAAAGTATGCACTAGTATAATCAAGGTATAACCCATAGCACCCAAACACAACCCCTTTCATTTTAATCCAGTTTAAGGCATGTAATTATGAAAACTCAACAGTCACAACTACGCGAGCAAGATTATCAATTAAATCATGCATGTAAACAATCCAATCCTATCAGGAAGGATCAGAACACTTCAACAAGATCAGGCTATTGGAAATGAGTATAATTTTTTGATAAAATAAACTAGAGGCATAGAAAACTAACCTTTGGTATCGACAAAGAGAAGATTGAAACACTAGGCAACAATGTATTCCAATCCCGAGCACAAATCAACACTAATAATACTCTAAAAACACAAGAAATATACAAACTAGAGTGCAAGTGTGAGTGTGGGCAGATAAAAAGTGAAGGGAAAGTGAATGAATCTTCAACTTTTAAACCTTTTGCCTGCAAAGCCGTCCAATTTTATTCCATTCGGCGACATTAGTCAGGATCGCCGAACCACTTAGCATTTCCCCAAGGAGCCACTTGCTTCGCCAAATTTTTCAGAGCCTCCAGTTATTTTGGAAATCCAAACGACGGTCTCCGTCGGGATCGCCGACATGGTCGGCGATTCGCCAATAATTTTCTGTGCTCGCCTAATTTTATAAACTCCAATGGAAATCGGTCTTGAGTCTAACGGTGGTCTAGTTCGGGGACGCTGAACCTTTCAGCGACTCACTAATTGGACCTGTAGCTAGCCAATATGCACTTTTCAACACTTTCATCATTTTAACCTACGAAATCAACACACTATTATTCTATATAATAATTGAAAGCGTCTAAAACCTTGGGTTGCCTCCCAAGAAGTGCCTTAGTTATAGTCGTGGCACGACTTCTCCGCTCAGTTTTGATTTGTGAGAAAGAGATGGGACATCACATGACCCAATTGAGTCTCCAATCGCTGGATAGATATGAATTGGACTCATTTAGCAGTATAACATTCTCCTTGATCTCATTTAACATCTTGTCATGACTTTCGACTTTACTGAGCATGAGTCAGAGTATCTCCTCTATTTGTCCGTCTTCACTTGCATTGGGTTTCATACACTCGTGAGGTGGAACATAATGGTCCTTTCTGTTAGCCGGTGTTTCCAATTACATAATCTTCTTGGTCACTAAATCTAATTGAGTCAACAACGTGGCCAGAGTATGGTCTTTCTCAGCCTCCTTTTTAGTGGTTGCCATGTGATAAAAGAGTTGGGTGGCTACCGCAAAAGGTAGTCGTGAGAGTCCTTCGGGAACTATTTGGTCCGCCATTATTTTATTCTCCGGGCCAAGACTTTTGTAGAAGCAATCTAGCAGCACACTTTCAGAGATTCCATGAGCTGGGCATTTCAGGAAGAGTGCCTTGAATCTCAACCACAATTTATGGATGGATTCTCCCTCGACTTGTCTAAAATTTAGGATTTTATCCCTGAGAGACACGATCCTTAAAAGAGAAAGATCTAGTTGTTCACCATTGCTACCATACATAATTTGGATTACTACTAAAAATAGCAACACAACGAGAAACAAAACTAAAATAAAATAAAATTAGAAGAACTATAACTAAGAAGAACAAAAATTTTACTAAGCTAAAAATTCTCAAATAACAACACTCCCCGGCAGCGGCGCAATTTTGGTGTTTGCGTAATCAAGATACAACTTCCAATGCAAGTGTTATGATCGTACAATAGTAAAGTAACCCGGTCAAGGGTTGGGGTCGAGTCCTAAGGGAGCGGTTTTGAAAATTAATAGAAAAATAAAATAAAATTCTAATTAGTCATAGCTAAAAACATTATCGAATATAAACATGTTAAATCTAAGGGGTTATGGAAGAGTCAATTATCAATAGGGGTTTGTAACAAGTAAGCAAAAACAACAAAAATGCAAAGAGTACTAATCAAGGAGATGGGATTCTTGGGATGTGATAAGAATACGGGTTAAACTAGATCATTGGGTACATGCTTTTGATAGTAAATTCGTTGAATATTTGTGACTAGGCTAGACTATAGTGGGGGTAAAATCTCTCTCGAGCAACTTACCCCGAATCAACTCGGTTTCTCTCGAACACCGAGTTGCTTCATGAAAAACAGCCTCCACCTTAGCCCACTCACTCTCTCGAGCTGAGTGTCTGGGAGAAGGACTAGGGTTTACTCTCTCGAGCTGAACCTAATGTTGACCCAATCCCACCGGCCATCAATTTAGTAGTGTTAGTTTTAAGACGTCTCTCTCGAGCAAGCCAAAAACACAAAGGTGAAATCGTATTTGCAACTATAATTTCATTAAGCTCCACCATAACTACTAAACAAAATAACATCTAAACAATAAATAAATCATTAACAAGCAAGACCCAACTGATAATCTAACTCATATTCACAAAATCACACCCCAAGAATTGGGGTTTTAGCTAGACATGTAAAATAAATAGAAATTTATACCAATATGAGTTTGTATTCAAATGGGTATGAAGATTTAAGTCTCAAAACAAGCAAAGAGTGAAGTGTCCGCAAGACCCAAGTCCAAATTCTTGGAGTTGAAACCCTTTGAATCTTCAAGTTCTTCAAAACCCTCTCCAAACTTAGAACTCAAAATACTATGTTAAGAATTCTATATTAAAATTTCATATTAAGCTACAACTCTTAACGAGTATTTATGGTTTTCAAAGATATATGTTGCAGTGGATCATTCGGCGTCGTTAGTCGAGATCGCTGATCAACTCAGCGATCCACCCTTTGGTAGGTTTCATCGTCATCTTGTTCTATCCTTTAGCATCGTCGTGTTTTGGATCTTTGGGCGACAAAGTACTGCTTCGCGGAACTGCTCGTTGACACATCGAATGCTCCTTTTCACCGCCAATTTGATCCTTTCTTTCAAGGCTCAGCACACTGTAACAAAAGGTGAGGATAGGACCTTTTGGCAATTCGCCTAACGGATTAGGCGATCGTCAAGACTTCTTTTCTTCCTTCTTTCAACTACTTTGTTCCTTTTTGCTTCTGTCTCTAAGTTTAAATACCTGAAATTCAAGAATTTACATTAGGTATTGAAACAAAATATGCATTTGAGGACACTAATTCTATAAAAAAAAAATAGCTCCTTAATGAGTCCAAATCGTGGAATCATCGAAATACAATCATGACAACAATTACAACCGGAAGAATTATAGAAACAAGAATGATAAGGTTGGTCCTTATGTCCCTCCTGGTAATAGAGAGGGTGGTAATAGTATGTCACACATTAAGGATATGATGCAAAAGATGATGAAGAGGTTTGATTCTACTGATGAGAATGTGAAAGAGATGTGATATTACTTGTCTGGAATCAATAAAAAAGTCGATGCCCATGCGTGTCAATCAAGCATCTTTAGCAACAATTTAGTCAGTTGTCCACCAATGCAAATCCACGCCAGCCTGTCACACTTCCTAGCAACATCATCCAGAATCTGAAAAATGATGGGCATTGTATGGTAGTCACCACTCACGGAGGAAATCAGACCAATAATACCCCCATGTCGTCTGCGGTTGAAAGAGGGATAGAGAAGGATGAAGATGATATTGAGGTTACTGAAGACCCACAATATAGTGTTGAAAAGAAAGCTGATGTAACCCAAAAAGTTTTTTGTATGCCTACACCGCCACCTCCATTCCCACAAAGGTTGGTTAAAAAGACTGAATTAGGAAAATATCGCATGTTCATCACTATATTGAAGCAACTTTCCATCAATGTTCCATTGATAGAAGCTTTAGAACAAATGCCTTTGTATGTTAAATTCATAAAAGACTTGGTGAACAAAAAAAGGGTTGTCAGTTTTAAGAATGATGAGATGTTGAAACATTGCAGTGTTATTGCTACTAGGTCACTTGTGCAAAAGAAAGAGGATCCTGTAGCTTTCACTATTCCTTGTACTATTAGGATTTTAGACTTTGCGAAGGTTTGTGTGATTTGGGTGCCAACATTAATTTGATGTTGTTCTCCATTTATAAAAAGTTGGGTTTAGGAGAAAAAAAACCAACTATGATGCGTCTACTCATGGCTGATAGAACGGTGAAGAAGCCCATTGGTGTTCTCCAAGATGTCTTTGTGAAAGTGGAGTCATTCATTTTTCTGACGGATTTTTTGATACTTGATTGTGAGGTTGATTTTGAGGTTCCCATCATCTTAGGGAGACCATTCCTTGCTACTGGGTGTGCCTTAGTCGATATGGAAAGAGGGCAGATGAAGTTTTGAGTGAATAATGAGGAGATAACTTTTAATATCTGTAGGTCTATAAAGCAGGAAAGAAATCTTAAATTGGTATCGGTGGTGAATCATATTAAGGAATGAGGTTCCGAAGTATTTATTGAAGAGAGGTTGGGTGTTGATGCACTGGCAGCGGTAATGATGAAATTTGATGGTGATGGTATTGAATATTATGATGAAATGGTTGCAGCATTTGATAGGTACGAATTCCATTCCAACCAAAAAGATTCAAGGTAGATATGAAGAATTGTGAATCCCCACCTACAAAATCGTCTGTGGAAGAGCCTCTAAAACTGGAACTCAAGGCGCTACCATCACATTTGAAGTATGTATTCTTGGGGAGATATAGTACTTTACTGGCAATCATTGCTGCTGATTTGAGCAAAGAGCAAGTTGAGGCCTTGGTTTCTCTTTTGAAAA
The DNA here is from genome assembly GCA_029582585.1 of Solanum bukasovii. Lineage (NCBI taxonomy): Eukaryota > Viridiplantae > Streptophyta > Magnoliopsida > Solanales > Solanaceae > Solanum > Solanum bukasovii. Next base: position 99,561 of record JAJOOI010071759.1, read on the forward strand.
GGTTCAAAAGGGCTATTGGATGGACTATTGAGGACATTATTGGTATTCCACCGGGCATTTGTTCTCAGAAAATCCAACTCATACCGGACAGTAAACCAAGTATTGAGCACCAAAGGAGACTGAATCCCCCTATGCAAGAGGTTGTGAAAAAGGAGATAATTAAGTGGTTGGATGTTGGAGTCATATATCCCATTGCTAATAGTAGTTGGGTTTGTCTTGTTGAGTGTAAGCCCAAGAAAGGGGGGATCACCATGGTTCAAAATGCTAAAAATGTGCTTGTTCCAATGACTCCCATGACTGGTTGGAGAGTGTGTATGGACTACCGCAAGCTAAATGCATGGACAGAGAAAGACCACTTCCCTATGCCGTTCATGGATCAGAAGTTGGATTGTCTCGCTGGTAAGAGTTGGTATTGTTTTCTAGATGGGTATTTGGGCTTTAATAAAATATTCATAGCTCTGGAGACCAAGAGAACACCACCTTCACTTGTCCTTATGGGATTTTCGCCTTCAAAAGGTTGCCATTTGGGTTATGTGATACTCCAACGATCTTTCAGTGTTGTATGATGTCGATATTTTTAGATATGGTAGAGGACACTATTGAGGTATTTATGGATGATTTCTATATGGTAGGTGACTCGTTTGATGGTTGTTTGATGCATTTGGCCGAGGTACTGAAACGATGTGAAAAGTGCAATCTCATGCTCAATTGGGAAAAGTGCCACTTCATGGTGAAAAAGGGTATAGTTATGGGTCATCAGAGTTTGCAGAAAGGTATTGAGGTCGATCAAGCCAAAGTTGAGGTAATAGAAAAGCTTCCACCACACATCTCTGTCAAAGTTGTTCGAAGTTTTTTTGGGCATGCAGGTTTATACTAGAGGTTCATAAAATATTTCTCAAAAATTGCACACCCATTGTGAAAACTACTTGAAAAGGAGTGTAATTTTGATTTTGATGATGCTTGTCTGAGAGCATTTGGAGAGTTGAAAGCCAAGTTAACTTCCATACCTATCATTATTTCACCTAATTGGGGACAACAGTTTGAAGTTATGTGTGATGTGAGTGGGGTGGTGCTTGGGGTAGTATTAGGATAGAGGCAAGAGAAGATCCTTCATCCGATTTCCTATGCCAGTAAAGCTCTGAATATGGCTCAAAAGAACTATACTGTGACTAAACAGGAACTCATTGTTGTGGTTTCGCATTCAAGAAATTTAGGTCCTACTTGCTTGGGTCTAAGGTCATAGTGCATACTGACCATTCTACATTGAGGTATTTGATGGCTAAAAAGGATCTAAAACCAATGTTGATTAGATGGGTGCTTTTGTTGCAAGAGTTTGAGTTTGAGGTGAAAGATAGAAAGGGGACAGAAAACCAGGTTGCTGATCATTTATCCAAATTAAAGATGGAAGCTATGATCAAGTTTGAGAATGGAATTGAGACTAATGATGTGTTCCTTGACGAACAAGTATTGGCCGCTTTTTATGATCTTATCCCTTGGTTCGCAGATTTTACTAATTACTTGGCAAGTGATTTGGTTCCGTCGGATTTATCCTTCCAACAAAGAAAAAAATTCATGTCTGATATGAAGAAATTCTTTTGGGATGAGCCTTACTTGTTTCATATTTGTGCTAATGGGATTATTCGTCGTTGTGTGTCTGAGGTTGAGATGATGAGTATAAAAGAGGCGTGCCATTCATTGCCTGTTGGTGGGCACCATAGTGGTATCCGAATTGCTCACAAAATTTTGCAGTGTGGATATTATTGGCCTACCATCCACTAAGATGCTCATGATTTCGCAAAGTCTTGTGACCGTTGCCAAAGAGGAGGAATTTCAAAGAATCAAGAGCTACCTATGAATCCGATATTGGTGATTGAGTTAGTCGATGTCTGGGGCCTTGACTTCATGGGTCCATTTGTAAGTTCGCATGGAATGAAGTATATTTTTGTTGCGGTTGACTATGTATCGAAATAGGTAAAAACAATTGTGCTTTCAAACAATGAGGGAAAGACTGTCACCACATTCCTGAAAAAGAGTATCTTCTCCAGATTTGGTACACCTAGGGCAATCATTAGCGATGGAGGTTCTCACTTTTGTAACAAGTTTTTCAAGGTGTTGCTAGAGAAATATGGGGTTCGTCACTGATGGGTCCGAGATTTGGACTCATTTAGGGCTTTATTTGGATAGATTTTGTGTCCTCAAATGCTTGTTTTGTGCCAATAACTGATGTAAAACCATTGATTTCTAGGTATATGGATTGAGGAACAAAGAATGGACACTAATTTGCAAAAAGGAACAAAGCGAGCCGAAAGAACAAAGAAATTAAAGCTTGGTGATCGCCAAGTCTCTTTGGCGATTCGCCGAATGGCCATTGCCTCACCTAAAGTTCCAGTGTGCCAAGCACTGAAGGAGAAAATCAAGTTGGAAAGAGAAAGGAGTTGTCGGCGAATCGCCGAGTGGTTCCTCGATGCAGTGTTAGATTGCCTAAAGTTACAAACCTGGAGGATGCTGAAGGCCATGGCAAAAAGGTGATTGAATGAATCAAAGGGCGGATTGTCGGGTTAATTGGTGAGACCGACTTACTGTGCCGAATGGTCCATTGCAATATATTTTTGGCGACTATAAATTCAGTTTTGAACATTAAGTTTAATATTTTTTTCTCAGTTTTTATCATTATCAAGTATCTTATTTTTGAATATTGAGAACTCTAAGTTTTGAGACAAGTTTTCCTTAGCTTTGAAGAATTGAAGTTTTCCATTTTTGAGAAATTGGAAGTGGGTCTTTGAGATTCTTCAATTTGGACCTTTGTAAAGACGAAATTAATCTTACCTAGTTGATGGAAACTCAGTTTGGTAACGATTTTTATCTTTTTATGATGTCTAGCTAAATCCCCAATTCTTGGGGTGTGATTATGTGATAATAGGTTGATTTAGCTTGTGGGTAATTCTAATTGTTAGTTTAAATGCTTTTTAGAAGTGATTTTAATCAGTAATTGTGGTTCAATTTAAAGAATTGTAGTATCAAATGAAGTTCTACCTTCGTGTTTTTGGCTTGCTCGAGAGAGAGGTTTTAAAACTAAGATTACTGAATTGATGGTCTGTGGGTATTGGGTTGTCATGGGTTCAGCTCGAGAGAGTGAATCCTAAACCCTTTTCCACACATTCAGCTTCAGAGAGTGAATGGACTAAATCGTAGGTTGTTCTTATTTGCATGCTTGTTGGTGTTCGAGAGAACGCAACTTGATCCGGGGTAAATTGTTCGAGAGAAAGTTTATACCCTCTATAGTCTAGCTTATTCACTAATTTACATCTATTTACTAACAGTTGCAATTACACATTTGTCTACCTTAGCCTATAATTCAATCACATCCCAAGAACCCGTCTCATTATTGTCATTCTCGTGTTATTTGTTGTTGTTGTAGTTGATAGCTAAAACCTAAATCCCCTTATTTGACATTCGTGTCACCCTCTGATTTACATTATGTTTTTATTCGTAAATGTCTATTCCTATTGTTGACTTGAGCATGTTCGTACTTTCCTATTGAATCTTAAACAAGTACAACTCCCAGTGGGATTCAACCCCAACTCATTTAGTTGAGTTATTATACTGACTAACGATCGTTGATGGTTAGAACTGGATTAAGTGTCTTTGAAACGTTAATCAGTCACAATATAGACACTCCTTACCATCTGCAGTCTAGTGGGCAAGTTGAGGTGTCAAACAGAGAGATATAGAAAATCCCTACAAAGACTATGAACATCAACATAACGGATTGGTCAAGAAGGCTTGATGATGCTTTATGGGCCTATCACACCTCATTCAAGACTCCCATAGGTATTCCCCCTACAAACTTGTATATGTGAATCATGTCGTTTGCCTATAGAGCGAGAGCAAAACGCAATGTGGGCGCTAAAGAAGTTGAATTTGGATTGGGGCGCCGCATCTAGTCAAAGACTCAATGATATGAATGAGCTTGTTGAGTTTCACATAAAAGCATATGAAAGTTCAGCCTTGTACAAGGAAAAGATGAAGAAGTACCATGATCAGAAGATTGAAAAGCGTGAATTTATTGTGGGTGATATGGTGCTCTTATTCAACTCAAGGTTGTGCTTGTTTCCTGGCAAGCTCAAGTCCATGTGGACCAGGCCATTCATAGTATCTCAAGTATTTCTACATGGAGCGGTCAAGCTTGAGAACAAGGAAGGAACGAGGTTCAAAGTCAATGGAAAGAGGATCAAATTCTACTTGGGGAAATCTGAGAGTGTACAAGAAGTAATTGAGGCTTATTATCTTGATGAAGTCTGAGCAATCAAGGTGTATGATTCGTGCCGTGACGTTAAATCAAGCGCTGCTTGGGAGGCAACCCAAGATGTAAATTCTAGCCAACTATAGGTGTTTCTTTTTCATTATAGGAATTTTCTTCTTTCTTTTTGTTTGTAGCTCTTTAGATAGATGTTTATTTTATCGTTTAGTGTTGGCTAGATGTAGAGTAGGGTCCGTGCCTAAAAAGTATCTAGAAAATGTAAAAAGAAAGTCCTAATGGTTGCTACGCGTGCATGGACGAAAATGCAATATCTACAGAAAATAGTTCTGTAGAGGTCTACGGGCCCCATCAACGGTCCGTTGGTTAATCCATGAACCGTGGATGGCGTCCGTAGATCCCAGGTATGTTTTCTGCTTTTTCTAAGTGTCAGCATGACCTACGAACTCGATCGACAGACCATAGGTCGACCCACAGACCGTTGATGGGGTCTCGTGGATACATACTAGGATTTCAATCCGACCCGACCTGGACCCCAAATTAATAAAACACTTCATTTTTATGAAATTTCCTACTTCCATATTTTTCCCCCAACCGTTACAACCGATCATTCACACCATTTTCATCCATTAATCTCCCCCATATTTTCTCCTTCTATTTCCTATTTCCCTACCATCCCACAGTCAAAAGAAGCAGTCCATCACCCCCATTTTCTCTCCAAAAGCATTCAAGGTCCGGGTTCGGTGTCATCATTGTTATTAGAGCTTTTGAATTTGATCAGACACTCACCATTGTTGAATACTTGTAAGGTAAGTTGATTTCTCCCGAACTTTGAATGTTTCATTGTTTCAATTGAAGTCACAACAATGAACTTGACCTTGGGTTGTTGAATTAATTGTTAAAATGTTGATTTTGTAAGATGGAAACACCCTTGGAATGATGGTATGCGAGTATGTAGTTATATAAAATCAACTAAATACATTAATAGGTCTACATGGAAGTTTGGACTTAGGGTTCATTATTTCGGTGTGTTAAAAAGTTGAGTTGTGTGTAATAGAAACCCTAAGGAGGATGAACTACTATATATTATGTTGAAATGCATAAATTAGACCTAGTTTGATGTAATGTTTGTTGAAATTGTGGTGTTTACAAAAGTTAAAGAGTAAGCATGGCACAAAATTGATAAACGAGCCCGACCCACGGACCGTAGGTTGGGGTCCATGGATAAGTAGTACACATAAAATTTGTTAAGTACAGAACCATGGTGTGGACTACGGTCCGTCGTTTGATCCATGGACCATTCTACACATCCGTGGTTTCTTATCTGGAACACAAAAATGTGACCTCCTGATCTACGGAGGGGACCCACGGGCTGTCGATCCATTGACGGACCGTAGGTCACCAATTCAGCTACTGTCTGAAACTTTTTTGAGTTTTTGTCTTGGTCTGAATCTTGTTCTAAAATTATTCCATGTGTCTTATTTCTTTGTTTTGGTATTAACTACTCTTCCACAGGTACGATGACCCCCAAACAAGCTCCGGTATACGCCAAGATAGGAAAGTCCAAGTTAGTTGCCCCGTCCCGACGCCTGTTAGATGAGGACACCGATCATGAGTACATCCCACCTAACAACAGGGTTTCCCCCACTCCCATCGCACTACTAGGCGATCCCAATAGGTTGTCTCTACCAGTGATGAGGTCGAGGTCACTGCCCCTAGTTTAAGGAGGGGGCCACACATTCCGACTCTGAGTCGTAATTCGGCTCTAGTTCTAGCAACACTCCCGCTTCTTCATCTGAGGCTGATAGCTCTGGAGACTTCCTGATACCTACCAGAGTAGAGCCTGCCCATAATATCGATGAACCAAATAGATGGTGCGTTGCGGGCCAGTACCAATTATATGAAACTTGCATTATGTTGAATGAACACCGAAGGATGGCAAGGACTGTTACTGAGGAGCGCATGGTTCTGACAGGCAGCCTGCACACCGCACCAGTTATTAAGGACCTTTTCTGGAGGCATAAATGTGAGTGGATGGCACAGATCCCTGATAGTTACAATGAGGAGATGACTAGAGAGTTCCTCCCACCATCCAAAATTCTATATCTAAATGGGCTAAGACCAAAGCCCAGCTTCCACTTTAGTCTACATTGGTGTGGAACTTCCTGGTTGACATCTCTGAGACCACCATCCGCCATTTTATTTACGGCCCATCCCACACTCTATCGATTAATACAGAAGAGTATGACTAGAGGATAGGGATCGTACAGAGTGGGCCATTTCAGAGGGAAGCAGATCAGAGGGAGACACTTTTGAGGTTGATGGCCAGTCATATTGCTGAGGATGGGGAGCGCACTGAGTTGATACAGAATCCCACTCTGGCTATTAGGAAGGTGACTATGAGCTTCACTGCAAAGTTCTTTTGGTTATTGGTTCGAAATGGACTCTGCCTTACTCAGGCATACAATGTTATTACATGGGATCGGGTCGTGATGATAGCTGCCATTATGGCGGGTTTGGAGATTTATTTTCCCGTATCCTGATCGTGGAGATCTACGAGAGGGCCTTCAAGACCACCACTACCATGCCTTTCCCGTGTCTGATATTCCATCTCTTCAGGGAGGCTTCAATGCCTGTTTAGCATTGTTATAGGTTAATTGAGGTGACCAAGACATTGGACATCAGACTTATTCAGGATGATGCCAACCTTGCTGCACCACAGAAGGAGCCACAAGTTGATGTACCCACCTTTAGGTTTGATCTTGATGCTGATGTGGAGCAGATGCAGGATGATGACACTACCATTCCAGCCCCTATAGCAGATGCCTAGAGTCCACCTTCTTCATCCACTAGTCAGTCCCCGAGCTTCTCCCGAGCTACTCCCTCTTCAGGGTCCACTATAGTTCCTCTAGCCCGAGTCCAGAAGTTAGAGACCCAGATGGCCACCTTGCTGCAACATATGAGGCCATGGATGCAACGCTTTATTGAGGATTCTGAGGCGAGGGTGGAGCAGATGATGGATCGGAAGATTCAGGCCATTCGTAAGATCCTGGATGCTTTCGAGTTCAGAGTCTTGGAGAGGCCTGCTCCTACCATAGATGTGACTACCTCCCGGTCGGAGTTGGCAAGACACTGTGCTGATATTGATGCCCTCCTATGCCCCACTTAGACTACACCAGAGGCTACCCCTACAGCGGAGGAGGATGATGTGGTGATGACTGCCCTATTTGGCGGTGCTATCCCACCACCAGACTTTTCCCATGCTGCTGGGATGAGCCACCACTCCGACCACACTTTCGATAATTATGAGGCTCGGAGATTGAAGAAGAATGAGTGCCAGTAGTTTGAGGTGGCCCAGATGTAGTCTATACTTAATGAGAGAGGAGACAATAGCAGGCCCGTGAGGTTAATGTTGGCCCATCTGGCATTCCGAGCACTACTGATGGTGCTCTTATATTTGGCGAGAGCGCTACTGATGGCGTCCCTAGTGTTGATCCAGCAGGCTCTGGGAAACCGGACCCACCCGCTTCTTGAGGGCTCTTCGGCGCATTTGCTCAACATGTTTTCTTTACCCTAGGCTTTAATTTTTTTTTTTTTGCATTGAGGGAAATTCCACCCTTTTTTTTTAGGGAGGGTAAATGGATTTTGAGTGATAGGGTTAAGTCTGAGTAACCCAACTCATAATCCTCGTTTGGGGTTTTATTTCATGTGTTCTTTTCCCCAAGGGACTATTTACTTTTATGTTGAACTGGCATGTTTAGGATTGTATGTGTAGAAGTAAGTGGAAGAATGAAAGCATGATGGCATAGCATGAAATTGATACCTGTCCAAATTTTTTTAAAATGTGCTAGATCTATAGGCTAAATGAGTTGAATTTGTTTGATCTTCATATGACATGATAAGGAACTGGTAAGATAGCATGACTTAAGCTAAAACTTGAACTGGGTAATGCAATAATCCAATAATGAAACAATGTTCCAAGTGTGTGAGAGAAAAGTTGAATGTTCATACAGTGTGTTCCAATCTAGAACTTGCCCCGTTAGTCCTACTAAGATAATCTAGTCTAGAAGTTGGGAAGTTATCATAGGCCCTTGTTCAAATAAGTCCACTTAAGCCTAAAAACACAACCAAACAAAATAAATGTTCCCTTTGATCCAAATGTTTGAGCCTAATGTACACCACTTCCTTCAATACACCTAATCCACCTTCCCAAAAATAATTGTCTTCGCCCCAGTCGCTCTTTGGACATGTGCACCTTAAATTAGGCCAAAAGTCTAAGTTGAGGGTGGCTAATTCAAAAAGTTACGTTAATCTTAGCCCACATCGGATATTGTGCACATCAACTCATGCAAAATACATAAGTTGAGGGTGGCTATGAAAAATGAAACTGAAAGAAAAAGGGTATGACAATAATTTTGTGTAGAAGAAAGAAAAAGCAAAACAAAAGAAATAAAAAAGATGTGGTTGAAGTCAAAAGAAACAAAAATAGCTATGAAAAAGTTGCCGAAGAAAACAAAGAAAAAGAAGAATGAGAAAAATAAGAGCGATAAATGCAAAATCACATCTGTGTTGAAAAGAGTCAAGGGAAAGAGCAGAAAATAAAAAGATGACAAGAATTGGTTGAGAAAAGAGGTAAAGAGCCAATGCAATGTCAAGGAGGGCAGAAAGTCACTAAAAAGTACCCAAATGTACACTACCTAACCCAAAGTCTACGTTACAAGCTAAGAAAGTCCTACAGTGATCCTAGTGATTACTTTTGAGAGTCTATGTAGTAAAAATAAAGCAAGCCTATTGTATTGAGCACTAACTGTACTTGAAGTCACTTCTGAGTGTGAGTGTTGAATGAATCCTTAAATTTGAAATTCATATATATTGTGTGAAAAAAGGATTTCTTTTTAAGTGAGGGCACTAGTTACATTATTTGAGAATTGGTACGTTGGTGATTGTGAAAAGTGTATGTTGTGGTGTCTATTGGTCAATCTATGTCATATTTTGATCCGCATGAGTTAACTTATTGAGTCTTGATAAAAAAAAGATTTGCACTAATATGATGGAATTGGTTGAGAAAGCTATGTGATTGCTTGAGTTTGTATGTCTGCTTCTAGATAAGTATCGTTTAAAGTTTAGTGTATCGCTTGGGGACAAACAACTGGTTTAAGTTGAGGGTGTTTATATACCGTGAGTTTATAGTATTTTTGATGCGTTTCACTTAGAATTTGTGTGTGTCTTGGGCAATTTTGTTGTTAGGAATAATGTTTTGTGTATAATTCTTGCAGGAAATAGGCTTGGATGCGGTTGATGAAGATGCGAGCTGAAAAGTGCAGAAGTAGCCACCAACGAACCATAGGTCCAACTACGGACCATAGGTGATGCATCGTACATGGAAGATCAGGGATGTCTGACCAAATGTGGAACCATGGAGCAGATGACGGGCCGTAGGTCGACCCATGTTCCGTCCTGCACATCCGTCGATGGTGATCTGGGATTTGAAGGTTCCACATGATTTTTTCTAAGTATTGAGCCACGGAGGGACCTATGGACTGTAGGTCTTCCCACGGTCCGTAGGTCGAAGCGTCAATCGAAACCGCATCCTGGTAGTTTATTTCCTTATTTTGTTTCCTGTGTATGTTAGGATTTGTTTTCTATAAATAGGAGTTGTAAGCCTCATTTTTAGAGGTTAGACATTATTGTAAACTTCTAGTTTTTGTTCTTTGGGAATTAATTTGTAAACTCTTAGCAGTTAACTTTCTAGATTTCGTTTTATAAGATTTTCACTTTGAATTCAATTGAAGATTTTGGGTTTCATCTATTCTAATTGTAAGTTCATGAATTCTTTCTTCTTAATTATGAATTGTGAACTCTCAAACATGAGTAGCTAAATCCTCAACTAGGGTTGTGGGAACCATGAGCAATTAACAAAGTATGAGTAATAATTAAGTAATTCTTGAATAGTGTTTATGCATGTATTGTTTATCCTTTTGTTTAGAAGTCCTTTTAACGAGTGCACGCATTAGAACTCGCCTCGTTGTTACTTGCCGGACCAAGGAGGTAATGAATGAGAAAAATATTAAACAACAGAGATTTAGTGGATGCTATCTAATAGTCTAATGTCAATTTGAGTGAGAGTGAAAACTAAGCCATACATTGATATGATGAAAGGTAAGGGTTAGTAAATCATACACATGTAGCCGGACCATGGTGCGTGGTGAAATTCCCTGCTTGGAGGACCAATCACGTAGGGATACCTAACTTACCAAATTTGCATGTAAAACACTAGGAAAGGATTACTATTATTAGGATTACTGCGTTAAGAGCTTGTGGGGAACACATATACCCTAGTTTCTCTCTCATATTGATATATCAAAGTCGAATTTTGTTTACTTGTTACTTAAGCATTAGAAATTGTTGCTTACTTAAAAAAAACCTGTTTATTTTCCTTGGAAATAATTCGACTAAACAGATATATTAGTGAGTTAAGTTTAAGTCTAAACAATATTCCTCGTGGGATCGGCCCCAACCAATAAGTTGGGTTCTTTATTTGACAACGATCGCTTATACTTCTTTAGGAAGGTGTAATTTGAGCATATCACGGTGGTCAATCACCAATATTGTGGGAATTTTCCCGGGCGTATGCACTCACAAAATAAATTTGGTGGATGATTGCAAAACAAGTATTAACTATTAACGAAGATTAAATCCTCTGATGCAAGAAGTGGTGAAGAAAGAAATCATAAAATTGTTAGATGCCGGAGTTATCTTTCCAATTGCGGACAGCCAATGGGTCAGTCTAGTGCAATGTGTACCAAAGAAGGGTGAGATCACGGTAGTTCCCAAAAAATATGGAGTTAGTTGCTATATACTCATCTCCGGTGATATGTGTGCATGGACTACTTGAGGCTTAATTCATGGACTAAAAAGATCGTTTTCCCATACCCTTTATTAATTAAATGCTTGATAAGCTTGCCGAAAAGGGGTGGTGTTGCTTTCTTGATAGATATTCTGGGTATAACCAAATCTCCCTTACACCGGAGGATCAGGAGAAATCAACCTTTATATGCCCTTATGGCACCTTCGCGTTCAAGTGAATGCCCTTTGGGCTATGTAATGCACCGGCTACCTTTCAACATTGTATGATATCAATCTTTACAGATATAGTAGAGGACTCTATGGAAGTGTTCATGGATGTTTTTTCTGTCGTTGGAGATTCTTTTAAGAAATGTTTGAGGCATTTGGAGATTGTGTTAAAAAGGTGTGTGGATTCAAACTTGGTCTTTAATTGGGAGAAGTGCCACTTTATGGTAAAAGTAGAAATTGTGCTTGGGCACAAAATTTTCGAGGATGGTGTCAAAGTTGATCAAGCCAAAATTCAAGTAATCTTAAAATTACATCTCCCAATTTCAGTAAAAGGTGTGAGGATTTTTCATGGTCATCCCGAGTTTCATAGGCGGTTCATTATATATTTCTGCAAGATTTCCATTCCGCTGTGTAAAATTCTTGATAAAGAGAGCACATTTGTTTTTTATAATTCTTTTGTGCTAGCTTTCAAGACACTCAAGGAGAAACTTATTTCAGCTCCTATAATGATTGCACCCGATTGAAATCTCTCTTTTGGAATGATGTGCGATGCTGGTGGCTTGCTTTAGAAATTGTTCTTGGGAAATGCAAAAACAAGTTTTTTTATTTTATCTATTATGCTAGAAATACAGTGAATTTTCCATAAAAGAATTACACCGTTAGAGAGCAAGAGTTGTTGGCTGTCGTATATGGGGTTGAGAAGCATATAACATATTTGTTGGGTACCATAGTGGTTTTACACACAGATCACACAACTTTAAGGTACCTAATGGCAAAGAAAGAGGCTAAGCCAAAGTTGATCCGATGGGTGTTACTTCTTCAAGAATTTAACTTCGAAGTGAAAGATAGGAAGGGGTGTGAAAACCAAGTAGGTTACCATATTTCAAGGTTGGAAGCGGATGCTAGAGTGGCTGAACAGAAATATATTGATGATGCCTTCCCTGATGAATCGGTAATGGTAATGTCTACACCCTATGTTCCTTGGTATGCTACTTTTGCAAATTTTATTTTGTGTAGGCTGTTACCTAATGATTTAAGTAGCCATCAAAACAAGAAAATCCTATTTGATGTGAAGAAGTATATATGGGATGAACCTTTCCTTTTAATATAGTGTGCTGATAATATCATTCAACATTGTGTGGTTGAAGTGGAAGTGAATGAGATTCTTGTAGCATGTCATGCCTTACCGGCAGGAGGACATCATGGGGGCATTCGTACAACCTCTGAGGTTTTGTAATGTGGCTATTATTGGTCTACAATGTTTAAATATGCTCATGCATTTTGCAAGTGTTGTGACCAATGTCTATTACAAGGGAGTATATCTAGGAGACATGAATTACCACTTTTGCAAATCCTTGAGACTGAATTGTTCGATGTTTGGGGGATTGATTTCAAGGGTCCTTTCCGTAGATGTTTTGGGAACACGTACATCCTTGTAGAAATTTACTGTGTCTCCAAGTGGGTGGAAGCGATGAAATTACCAAACAATGAAGCAAGAAGTGTCACAAAGTTTCTCAAAAAGAATATCTTCATAAGGTTTAGTACCCCAAGGGCCATTATAAGTGATGGAGGATCACATTTTTGTCGCCATCAGTTCGCAATCGTCCTCTCAAAATATGGGGTCAACCACAATGTTACAACACCATTCCATCCACAACCAAGCGGATAAGTTGATGTGTCTAATCTAGAAATACAGAGCATCTTGTCCAAACTGTGAATGTCCATCATACTGATTGGTCAAGTAAGCTTAATAATGCACTCTGGGCCTACCATACGACATTCAAATCTCACACTGGTATGTCTCCTTAAAAGTTAGTTTTTGGGAAAGCTTTTCATCTTTCGGTTGAGTTGGAACACAAAGCTTTATGGGCATTAAAAAGATAATTTGAATCAGGATGTAGTTTCTAGAGATCGTGTACACCAAATCCTTAGGTTCGATGAGTTTTATTGGCAAGCCTACAAAAGCTCCACCCTATATAAGGAAAAGGTTAAATTGTGTCATGATGCTAAGATACTACCTCATGATTTTAGATTCGGGGAGGTAGTCTTACTTTTCAATTCAAGATTTATACTCCTCCTCGGCAAGCTCAAGTCCAAGTGGACTTGTCTGCACACTATAGCACAAGTATATGACAATGGAGCAATTGAAATTGAAGATGCATAGGGGGTGAGATTCAAAGTCAATGGACAAATCTTGAAGGCATACTATAGAGAAGGTCATGGTGTGGGGGTTATTGAAGTGGTGTATTTGGATGATGTTTGAAGAACATATCCATGTCATGCCGCGACGTTAAATTGGGCACTTCTTGGGAGGCAACCCAAGTTTTAGTTGTTTTCAATAACGTGGATGTAAAAATGTGCAGGTATCCTATGCAAATGGGCAATGGAAAAGGCAAATCGCTGATACACCGAGTACACTAAGCGAAACTTTGATGAGTTTGACCAATGGGGTTCACCACTTTAGGTGCTTCTTATCTATTTTGGTGAATATTATCACCTACCTGGCCATGCGCAGATGCAATTGGGTGAGCACGCTGCAGTTCGCCTAATCTAGCGTGTGAAATGGGAAGCACATGAGTAATTTCAGCAATATTCATGGAAAGAACGGAGATTCGCCCATGTGTGTTGGGCTATCATGGTGCAGTTCACTGAAGTAAAGGCCAAATTGTTCTAAGCTACATATACCATAGGCGACATGATCTTAGTTGGTCATTCGCCGAATGAGTCGGGGAATGTCAATCACAGTAACTGCTCAGGGAGTACTTTCAGAACCCATCGGCAGCCACCTAAAGTTGACACAATTTTTTACTTAGACACCTTAAATAGACTTTGGTCATTTTAGACCCTTATGTCAGGTTCTACTGTATCGTTTTGACAATTTTTACTGATGTGGAAAAGTGAGTGTAACACACTCATTAATAGCGCGTGAGAGGCCTATTTAGCCTATTTTTTTTATCTTCTTCTTCCCCATTTTCAACCTTTACATCTTCCCTTATTTTCCCAAACTTAAAATCATTCAATGGACGTCAAATTTTTTTATTCCAATTTTTTATTTAGTTGCAATAATCCAATTGAAAGAATATGAAATCATTTTAAATTTAAAAATATAATTACATATCAATGTTCCAAGCTAAATCATAACTTCTTTTTTTAAAGAATGAAGAATAAAATTAAGTAGAAAAAAAATAAAAAAATCTGCAATCATGACTGCCTTATTCAGCGATTATAACTTTTCAAATTTCATATTTATAATTTTAAACAACTAATAAAAGCAGTCTTTTGAATGGGAGACGACCCAATTTGAATATAACATGTCATTCGAAGGGAAATGGCAACCTAATATTAAATATAACATTCCCCTTGGAGGGATTTGACAACACAACTTGTCTTTTTGAAAGGCGAACGACCCAATTTGAAAATAACGTGTCACTTAAATGGAGATGACAACCCAATCATGTCTCATTGAAAAGCAGACGACCCAATTTGGATGTAACATGTCATTTGAAGGGAGGTGACAACCCAACGTGTCTCTTGAAAGAAAGACGGTCCAATTTGAATATAACATGACACTTGAAGGGAGGTGATAACCCAACGTGTCTGTATAAAGGCGGACGACCCAATATTGAATTTAACATGTCACTTTGAATAAGGTGACAATGCAACGTGTCTCTTTAAAGGTGGACGAGCCAACTTGAACTTAACGTGCCACTTAGAGGGAGGTGACAACCCAACGTGTCTCTTTAAAAATGGATGACCCAACTTGAACTTAACGTGCCACTTAGAGGGAGTTGACAAATCAACGTGTCTCTTTAAAGGCAAATGACCCAATTTGGATATAACATGAATGATATACCACAAAATCTATAATAACAATGTTAGTAACAAATGTAACATAAATGCAACATCAATTTTGCAAACATGGCCTCATATGAACAATAAACAAGGAATTGAGCCAATGCAGTATTTTGAACATAAAAACATTATGAGTACAAACAAAAATGTCAATTTGAATGGATTAACAAATTAAAAAGTGTCATATGGAACGCTATGAGAAACCAATTTTAAAAAGTATCATTTTATTTGAGATAACAAATTAATTTATAAAAGATGTCATTTTGAATGGTATAACAAACCAACTTTAAAAATCATCATTTTAATTGAGACAATAAATTAATTTATAAAATATGTCATTTTCAAAGGTATCACGACCTAAATTTTAAAACATATCATATTGAAAGGTTTGATTATGCAAATTTTTAAAAAAAATGTCATCTTGAAGGGTATGAGGACCCAAAAATACAATTTTAACAATGAAACTATCTACAAAGTTACTTTGGATAAGTATCAACAACGAAATGGTCCACAAAGTTGGTTTGAACAAGTATCAACAATGAAACGGTCCACAAAGTTGGTTTGGACAAGTATCAACAATGAAACGGTCCACAAAGTTGGTTTGGATAATGTAACACTCCGGAAACTAGTAAGCTAAACTAGAGCTTAACATGAGGGTTAGATTCATAAATATACCTCCCCGTACGTAAAAATATAGGGTTTTGTGTTAGAACGTCAAGGTACGACCCCAAAGGACCAACCGTGGGTCCTTGGGGAGGACCCTTATAAGATGGTTGGGCACTGACCCACTAAGGGGACCCACACCTCATGGGTTAGGCCACGCCTCGTGGGTCAGGCCACGCCTCATTGGTTAGAGGTCGTAGGTCAAGCCTACAAAATTAAGCCCCAGACCCCGACCCACGTTTCACCAGCACGGGCTGTGGGTCCAACCACAGTCCGTCTGTGAGGGGTCGTTGGTAGTGACCTGTAGATGGTTTTGAAGAATTAGTTAGGGCACTTTCGGTTTTTCTAGAATTAATTAGTGATTAACTGACGTCGTTTTATACAAATTTAGACTAACTATATAATGATTTAAGACCCCTAAATTAAGTCATCTTCCTCATAATTCCAAAATCCCAAATCAAAACCAACTTCTCCCCAAATATTCTCGCTCTAGAACTTCAAGGAAGAATAAAAAGGAAGTTGGAGCTAGGGTTCAAGGAAAAAGTTTTTCTACTCAAATTTGTTGGATTACATTGCTAAGGTATTGTAGTCCTTTATCCATAGAGTCCCTCCAAATTCAATTTCAAAACTAGAAATTTCTCAAAAGTTAGGGTTTGACTTCAATCATATGGATTCCTTTCAAATTCATTTATAATGATTGAATTATGTTTTATTATGGATAAATTTATGATTTGACATGGTTTTATGTTGAATTTCCCAAGAATCCATAAATTCCCCTATCTTCCCAATTATGATCTTGAGATGTGGATTTGTTGATTATAGAAGAATGTTATGAGATTATGCTTGAAGTAGTTGTATTACTTGAATTATGTGAATATCCATGTATAATGTAGTTAATTCTATGTGTTGATATGATATGAGTTTTGACCCTTGAAAGGGCAAATTATGATATTATGCATGATTTATGAAGTTTAGTATATGCTTTAAGAACACTTTGAGAGTAAAGTTATTATGGTTATGAACTTGTTGTGTATTGATGAAAGGATATACTCATTTACACACCTACGTATGAATATGATAAGATGTGAAAGGTTTTCTCACAATATGATGATTCTAAGGTTGGAAGGCGATTCTCACTTATTGAATCTAGGAGCTATCTTATGAGTTATGTTGGACTGAGTGTCAAGCTATTCTTCCATAAATGTGAACTTAATTCAAGACTTAATATGTAATCCATGGGAAGTAATGCTTAGCACCGAGTGGATATTGAATATGAGAAGGAAGCTTATACATTGGTTGAGTCTGACTTCCCAAAGTATGTATCTCATGATATGGAGACATCCTACCTTAGTTGAGTCCATGTTTCTAGTAGAAATCTCCTTATCCCATAAACTATGTGTCCTCATAGGTATTTAGCTAGTGGATCCACCTAAGCTAAGAGTATGGTTCTACCTTAGGCAACTAGGACAACCCCTTTTCGGTGTGGGGTAGACACCGGATTCCATGTTAAGCTCACATGGTCTATGTCGGCTAAGACTTATCCCACTATGGTAACAATATGAACAAGAATATGTAATATAAACTATGCTTACTCAAGAAGCTTTACTTAGGATGGGTGAGATTATGGGATCTTATCCATGCATTGCATATGTATGCTTTGAGGGTACTTATGGTATGGTTCTCTTTTGTTATGATGATCTATATGTTGAATATTCTTATAACTTATGCTTTCCAATTGTCTTCAAATGATGTTTTAACTTAGTAAATTGCATGCATTCAACTAAATGTCCCTATTGGCCTGTTTTCAAGGTTTTTATGCATGGCTATCATACTTAGTACATTTTTGTACTAATCCATATTTTCCTACATTTTCCCCAATTGTAGAGTCTGTTTCTCAAGGTGGTCCTCATTGTGGCTAGAGCTTGGATTTGCTCATTTCTCCTAGCTTGTTGGTGAGTCCTTATGATTGAGGATGGATATTTTTCACTTAGCATTTTCATTTCAAGTATTTTTGTTTTCGGACAATGTTGTATGGGTTGTGTCCCTATTTGATTCAAGTATTGTAATAGATGGCTAAATTGAGACATGTCTAGACTTTCGCTTTCCTTTGTCAAAATTTTGGACCTGAAATGTGTTTTTATTCTTAATTGTTCTATGCTTATGTTATGATATGCTAAGTGTCTTACATCGTGCCATTCGGGGTTCTATGTGCCTTGTTACATCTAGGGGTACCCCTTGGTCGTGACAAACTTGGTAATCAGAGAACAGGGTTTAGAATGATTCTAAGTGATGTCTCATAAGCCACATCTAGTATAGTCTTGTTCATGAGTGTGAAACGTGCCACATTTATGAATGAGAGGCTATAAGATGATTACGAAACTATACTTTTTTCATTACTCTTAAGTTGTGCCGTAGAGTTTAACTCTATAAAGTTCCTCTTCTAATCCTTCTCTTGTGTCTTCAGGATATGAATACACGAAGGGCTAATGCTGGAAGGATGGAGGATGACAATGTGAATCAAGGAGCTCCTTCTCAAATTAATCAAGCTCCGGTTGATCCCATGGTTGAGAATGTGACCCATGCAGAGTTTAGGTCTACTATTCAACTGTTGACTCAAGTCGTGACGTCTCAAGTGAATAGAGAAGTTGTAGCTCCGGTGAATCCCAATGTGAATTCGGCTACTTCAAGGGTTAGAGATTTTTCTAGAATGAACCCTCCCGAATTCCATGGATCAAAAGTGGAAGATGGTTTATTGATGAGGTTTATAAAGTACTTGATATTATGGGGGTGTCTCCACAAGAGAATGCGGAGTTAGCCACCTATCAATTGAAAGATTTGATCTAGTGTGGTATGATCAGTGGAAGGGTGAGAGACCCGTAGGAGCAGGTCCAGTAGAATGGGAAGTGTTCAAATAAGAATTTTTTGATAGGTTCTTCCCCCCTAGAGTTGAGGGAGGCTAAGGTACAAGAGTTCATCAACCTTCGTCAAGGAGGTATGAGTGTTAAGGAGTATGCTCTAAAGTTCACCCAACTCTCCAAATATGCTCCAAGCATGGTTGCGAACTCAAGGGCTAAGATGAGTAGGTTTATGTCGGGTGTGTCCGACTTGGTTGAAAAAGAGTGTTGTACGGCAATGCTTCTTCAAGACATGGATATATCAAGGCTTATGGTGTATGCTTAACAAATTGAGGACTCAAAACTCAAGGAAAAGAACAGGGAGGTGAAAAGAGCTAGAACTTGTGATGAGAACTTCTCCAATGCTAGGTTCGATAGACAAGGTCGACCAAGGTTCAAACAAAGGTTCTCCTACCAACATTCCGCTAGTGCTCCAAGGGTAAACAAAGATAGGGTTTCCAACACTAAACCCAAGGAGGTAATGGTGGTGGTTTTTATGTGAATAGGCCTAATTGTGCAAAATGTGGAAGAAAACATGATGGTAAGTGCCTAGTGGACACATATGGTTTCTATTATTGCGGAAAGAGTGGCCACAAAATGAGAGATTGTTCGATGCTCAAGGTTAAGGTAAGAGAAGATAAGCAAGCTCCTCCAAGCAGTTCAGACTCTAATGCTCCAAAGCAAAACCACTTTTATGTTCTTCAATCCCGAGGTGACCAAGAGAGCTTCCCGGATGTGGTGACCGGTATGTTAAAAGTCTTTCTTGTTGATATATATGCCTTGTTGGATCCCGGTGCTACTTTGTCATTTGTGACACCTTATATGGCCATGAAGTTTGATATACTCCTAGAACTCTTATTAGAACCTTTTTCGGTTTCTAACCCAGTTGGTGATTCTATGGTGGCTAAGAGGGTATAAAGAGGATGTCCCATTTCATTGTTCCATAGAGTTACTTGGGTGGATTTGGTAGAGTTAGAAATGTTAGACTTTGATGTGATTTTGGGTATGGATTGGTTACATGCATGTTATTCCTCTATTGATTGTAGTTATCAGGTGGTCAGATTCCAATTTCTGAATGAGCCTATCTTAGAATGGAAAAGAGGAAATCCTATGCTTAGAGGTCAATTTCTGTCCTACCTTAAAGCTAGAAAGATGATATCAAAAGGTTTCTTTTACCATCTTGTTAGGGTGAGGGATATAGATTCTGAAACCCCTTCCCTTGAGTTGGTTCCAGTGGTTAATGAGTTCCCGAAAGTTTTCCCTGATGATTTGCCCTATATTCCTCCCGAGCAAGAAATAGATTTTGGTATTGACCTTCTTCCAGATACGCAACCTATCTCTAGTCCTCCTTATAGGATGGCTCCAGCGGAGTTAAAAGAGTTAAAAGAACAGTTGAAAGATTTGTTAGACAAGGGTTTCATCCAACTGAGTATTTCTTCATGGGGTGCTTCCGTGTTGTTTGTTACAAACAAGGATGGGTCTCTTAGAATGTTCATTGATTATCGTCAATTGAATAAAGTGACCATCAAGAACAAATATCCTCTTCCGAGAATTGATGACTTGTTTGTTCAACTTCAAGGGGTTAGTTATTTCTCAAAAATTGATCTTCGTTCGGGTTATCACTAATTGAGGGTGAGAGGGGTTGATACTACCAAGACGAATTTCCAAACAAGATATGGTCATTATGAGTTCCTAGTAATGTCCTTTGGTTTGACCAATGCCCCGGCGACATTCACGGACTTGATTAATATAGTGTTTAGGCAATACCTAGCCATGTTTGTGACTGTGTTTATCGATGACATTTTGATCTATTCAAGGAGTGAGAATGAGCATGTTGACCATTTGAGAATTGTATTGCAAGTTCTTAAGAACCAACAACTTTTCGCAAAATTTAGTAAGTGTGAATTTCGGTTAAGGTCTTTGGCTTTTCTTGGTCATATTGTGTCAAGCAAAGGTATTGAGGTAGATCCTAAGAACACGAATGCGGTCAAGAGTTGGCCTAGACCTCTAACTCCTTCTAATTTTAGAAGTTTCTTGTGGTTGGACGGTTACTATAGATGGTTTGTTGAGGGATTTTCCTCCATTGCTTTTCCTTTGACGGCTTTGACTCAAAAGAAGCCTAAGTTTGTGTGGTTGGAGGCTTGTGAGAAAAGTTTCCAAGAGTTGAAAAATAGACTTACTTCCGCTCTAGTGTTGACCTTACCGGATGGAACAAATGGTTTTGTTGTGTATTGTGATGCCTCTAGAGTGGGGTTAGGATTTGGGCTCATGCAAAACGGTGAGGTGATTGCTTATGCTTCAAGGCAACTTAAAGTTCAAGAGAAGAATTATCCAACCCATAATCTTGAATTAGCGGCGGTGATGTTTGCCTTAAATATATTGAGGCATTATTTGTATGGGTCCATGTGGATGTTTCCACCGATCACAAAACTCTTCAGTATGTGTTTAGTCAAATGGACTTGAATTTTCGTCAACGAAGGTGGTTAGAATTATTAAAGGATTATGACATGAGTGCCCTTCATCACCCCAGCAAAGCTAACGTGGTAGCGGATGCACTTAATAGATTTTCCATGGGTAGCGTGGCTCATGTAGAAGAGGAAAAGAAAGAATTGGTTCGTGATGTGCATAGGTTGGCCCGACTAGGTGTTCAACTAGTGGATTCAACCAAAGGTGGTGTCTTGATCCATAATGGTTCCGAATCGTCCTTTGTAATGGATGTGAAGTCTAAACATGGCCTTAATTCTATATTAATTGATTTGAAAGAGTCGGTACTCAAGAAGTCCGTTGAGGCTTTCTCCCAAGGAGGAGATGGGGTGCTTACGTATCAAGGTCGGTTATGTGTTTCGGATGCTGATCGTCTGAGGGAATTTTTTTTAGAGGAAGCTCATAGTTCCCGGTATTCTATTCATCTGGGAGTCACCAAGATGTATTGTGATCTATGGGAAGTCTATTGGTGGAACGAAATTGTAATGACCCGAGCCTATACCCCAGATGTAACACGGCGTACAAGACTCTGAAGAGCCTCATACAAGCCTCATAGCATTCATAACATAAGACATAAGAAAATGGTACGGAATTTAAAACTTTTATCCATACAATCGAAGTCTTTATTTAAAAACAGCGGAAGTCTAACTTTGTCTCACATGGCCATCTAATACAACTTTGAATCAATAATAGGGTCACAACCCTTAAACATAGTCCGAAACATAAAATGACATGAAAGAAACTAGAAAAGAATAACTCTCGTCCTCGAACCATGAGGACTCAACCCTAGCTTTTGAGAATAGTCAATCCAAGCTTTGAACCAAAGAAATCACCTTAAGATCCGGAACCTACACTTTGTAAAAATGTAGAAAAAATATGGGTTACCACAAAAATGTACTAAGTATGATAGCCATGCAAAAATCATGCTAAAAAGGACATTTTGGTTGAAAAACCATGCATTTTGTCAACTTTAAGAATCATAATGAAACTTGAGTATAAAACATAGGATACAAGCATATTCAACATGTAAATCATTATATCATAATAGAACCATCATCTTAGGTAACCCTATGTTATACTTGTGCAATATATGAATGGCATTCCATAATACCATTCATACTAAGTACCCCTTTGAGGCCACCATAACATACTTACCCTTCTTTATTCTCTTCTTTAGTCAATAATCATATACAAAGAACTTTCACATTTAGTAAGTCATGACAAGGAAAGCAACTAATAATAACATTCCAAGTTAAGCATCCTTAATACATATAGCCTTCATGTCAACATTCTCATTAGCATCATTATAAGCAGATTCATTTCATTAGACATTATAACATTAAAGAGCACACCATGACTACTCTCAAAGGAGGAAGCATCAACTCCAACTCAAACATACTTAATGCATCACAACGAAGCAGGGACTACATCTACCAACCCAATATGCACATAAACTCATCATTTCACATATTTATTAGAGGAACTACGGTCTCCAACTCGATTCATGCTTATCATAATATCATGAAACCCATTATGCAATTACACTCAAAAGCACAATAAAACATGTTCAACACAACATTATGGAGCCAATATCCCATTTCATCAAAAGCATAACTAACATGTTCATCAAATCATATCATGAAGTCAAATATACAATCATTATACTAAAATGCACAACAACATGAGGATCATATAAATCGTGAAAACTCATTTTATACTAAACATGAATTCTCACAAGAACATGCATATCATAAGGAGATCATGGAAACACATAAATCACACAAGACTCCAAAACATGAACCAAGTCACAAGGAACTCTTTGTCTCAAGATAGAATAGTAATAGAAGAAAAAGATAAGGATATCGGAACTCTCAACAACATTGTCTTCTAGACACACCATCTCTCCCCTGGGAGTAAACCCATACTAAGGCTAACATCAAAATAGCATTGGTACCTTAATAAAACATTTACATCTATAAGCATCCTCTCCTAAAAGCCTTACTAAAAATACCACTCGTCAACTTTTTCATGGAAGGAACTTCTTTACTCTTCTATTTCTTAACTTGTCGGTCTAAGATCCAAACCGGTACCCCTAAGTTAGAGAGGTTCTCATTAAGGAACTCTAGCTCACAAGCAACCTTACCACACCACTCAAGGTGACAATTTCAAGCAAACCTAACTCATGAATATCAAGGACATTTAACGACCTTGCTACTGATGCTTATTGTGACCAACGATACTAACATACGGTATGAGTGTCTACGATCGTCGATAATATAGTAGCCCAACGAAGGGTTGGGGTCATGTCTCAAAGAATTGGTTTTGAGAATTAATAGAAAAATAAAATTAAGTTCTTATTAGTCATAGCTAAAGACATTAATGAGTAAAAACATAGTAAATCAAGGGGCTGACACAAAAGTGTCAATTAACAAATGGGGGTTTTGTCACAAGAGTAATAAAAACAACAAAATTTAAAGGGAAGAAGTTCCTGATGTGTGACCGCAATATAAATTGATATAAATCGCTGAGTACATGCTTTCGATAGGAAATTTGTAAGTTAATAGTGATTAGGCTATGATTTAGATGGAAATAAGTTCCCTCTAGGGCAACTTACCTCGT
Organism: Solanum bukasovii; assembly: GCA_029582585.1. Lineage (NCBI taxonomy): Eukaryota > Viridiplantae > Streptophyta > Magnoliopsida > Solanales > Solanaceae > Solanum > Solanum bukasovii. Next base: position 123,405 of record JAJOOI010071759.1, read on the forward strand.
TTAAAATGGGTTCCTCTCGGACAGCCATTTGCCGCATGAAGGCCAGCCTACGCCTTACCCACGCACTCTCTCGAGCTGAGTGTTAGGATATGGGACTAGGTCTCATCCTCTCGAGATTAACTTCATGTCGACCCACTTCTTAGGCCATCAGTCTAGCGGTCTTGGTTTCGCGACCTATCTCTCTCGCAAGCCGAAAACACATGGGTGGTTTTGTATTTACAACTACAAACCCATTAAATTAAACCACAACCAGTAGGTGAAATCACCATTAAAATGCATCTAACCTATCAGCAAACAAGACCCAACAATAATATCAACACATATTTGCTAAATCACACCCCAAGAATGGGGGTTTTAGCTAGACATGAACAAGAAATAGAAATTTATACCTAAATGAGCTTGAATTCAAATGGGTATGGAGATTTAAGTCTTGTTACAGGCCAAGAATGAAGAATCCAAGAGACCCAACTCCAAATCTAGAATATGAAACCCTCTTCTTCTTCAAGTCTCCAAAACCCTCTCAAACTTAGAGCAAAAATATCAAAAAGTACTATTTTATATGAAAATTATAATAATTGTTCGACTCTCCTTAAAAATTAATAATGAGTTAAGTATTTATAGACTTCAGAAAATAGTGCTGAAGGATTTCTCGGCGAGGTTAATCGGTATCGCCAATTAACTCGGCGATTAGCCCTTTGGTGTAGTTTGTCGCCGTCTTGCACCAACCTTTAGTATTGTTATGCTATGTGTCATTGGGTGACATAGTACTGCTTCACGGAACTACTCGGCAATGCGCCAACTGCTTCCTTTTCCACTGACTTGATCCTTTCCTTCAAGGCTCAGCATACTAGAACAAAGGGCGGAGTGCGTCCCTTCGGCGAATCGCCAAGCGTGCTTGGTGATGCTCAGGCTTCAACTTCTTCGTTCTTTTCAGCCTTTTTGTTCCTTTTTGCACCTAAGTGTCCATGCTTCCACTAAAACTTAAAATACCTGAAACTTAAGTGTTTTCATCAGATATTTAGAATAAATAAGCATTTGAGGACACTATTTCTATTAAAATAAAGCCCTAAATGAGTCCAATTTGTGGACTCATCAACACCCCCAACTTAAACTTTTGCTTGTCCTCAAGCAAATTGACGTTCAGCCGTTCAAAAAGGGTGTCTCAAACAGTGCTACACAAGACTCAATCATGAATGTACACAGCAAGACTCAATTTACTTATGCAAGGATCAATTGTGTACTCAAAGATTTAAGTTGTGACACACCATTACCAAAGATTCTAATGCTCGCAATACTTGCTACTTGTGCAAGTTCAAGCTCAACAAAAAGTATCTAAATGCCCTCACATAAAGAATGATTCCATATTCACACACAGAGGTTAATCAATTGAAGATCAGGAATCAAATGCAATACTCACACTCAAAAGAGTAACACAATGCATGTTTTCACCCATAGGCTTGCCCTTATTTTCTGATCGATCTTCGGTTCAGCTTACTCAAGATCAAAAAGGTCTTTCTAAGGCTTGTAATGGGGCTGAGTGCATAGGTATGGTTATTTAGGCTCACTGACTTTTTTTTTCTAGTGAGATGTGGTAGTCTCAAGGCATTCCCTTCTCTTTTTTTATCAATTCTTTTTCTAGTTCTTCTAAGTCACCTTTTTATTCACCTCCGTGGATTGCTTGGAAAACCAATTTCTTTTGTACTTTATTCCACAATTTTATTTTTATTTTTTTGTGGAAGGGTTCCATTATTATGTAACACCATGGGTTAAGGGAGACATTTCTTGCACTTCTTGACTTCTTCTTTTCCTTTTCACCACACCCCCAACTTAGGCTTTTGGCCTAAGTTGGCTATTCGCTAAACCACAATCAAGAGGATTATAGGTATTGGGTCAAGTAAGGTCTAGGGTTCATCAAGGTTCTTCCAAAGAAAGGTAAGGCTCAAAGGGTGTTTAAGAGAGTTTCACACGCTCACACTCTTCAAAAGTTGCCTAACATCATTTCAAGAGAACAACTTACTAAATCAATCATCCTAACGGGGAAAATTCTAGGTTTATTCATGCAAGGTTCAAAGTAAGCTCATCACACAAGGCATTGACACTTAAGTCAAACAAGACCACACACTTTTGCTAGTGTGCAACAGTCATTACAAGAGAATCAATTCGATAAATGGCTAATCACAAAGAGATGCAAAGAGTTCACATATTGTCTATGCAACTTCATTTGGTCTCATCGTAGCCATGTATTCATGTTTGTTCAATTGAGAGCACTATTCACGTCATCGATATTGACCAAAACTGAGACTCAATTTTTTGCAAAAGAATAGCCACATTCAACTTACGAGGGGTGGCAAAAATGTGCGAAAAATTTAAAATTTTTCGAAAGGGTCAAAATCATTTGCAATTCAAAATTAAAGAAGCCTTCAAGCTCAAGCATCCATAGAAAAGCAGTATTTAACATAATTTAAAACAAAACAACCCAACTATGAACACAAAATATATCTATCAACACAAAAGGTGTGGGCCTCATCCCACCACAATTAGAAGGTATTTGTCCTCAAATATAAATAACAAAAATATCCAACAAGTCAATCAAAGAAAAACAGAGAGGGAGTTAAGGAGGGGATCTTGTTTATGCATTCGCTTCATCTGCCTATGCATTGGTGTTTGATGCATCAGCTTGATGTAAATCAATAGCTTCCGAAGTGTTTCCATTCTGGTTTGCATTGTTTTCATTTGCCATAGTTTCTGCAGCGATGTTAGCCTCACCCATTCTATCCACGTCATGAGCCGCCAAAAATGAATCTATGGCTGTGTAGAATCCGCGTCTCCACGGAGCAATGGTGGGATCAAAAGGAATCTTTATTCTGGCCGTAGCTTCCTTGGTATATTTCCTTTATCTGGCTAGCTATGCTTTCTTTTCATCTTCTTTAAACTCACGTGCTCTTATATTTCGGGGTGGTTCATTTCTCCCTGTGACTTTTGGTTTAGTCATTTCTGCAAAGACTTCGAATACAAGTTAGACAGTCATTTAAACAGGAGAAAGGAGGGTTCCAAGTGCATAATTGCTTCGCCAAACTAGTTGGCGAAGTGCTTATCTAGCAAGGCTATACGCTGAATATGATGTACGAATGATATAAGGGCACATACAAAAGATGAACAAACGGGTCGTTCGGCGAGTCGCCGAGTGCGACTTGCGATTTAGACTGACTGCCTAAAGCCACAGATCAATCGATACTTATAGCATACAGTCAAAGGCGAAATGAGGACATTAAGCAAAATGCCGAGCAATTCGGCGAGTTTAGTTCATTTCACCTAACAGCTAAACATGTTTATTTTCAACCCATTTCTCTCAAATTTGACCCTGCAACCCAGATAATGCAATTTTAGGCTTAAATAACACAATTTCAACGAAGATCCATAGAAATTTCACACTTTCCCCCACGTAAAAATCTAACTCAAAGCACAGTTGAATGGGAGTCCCTCAAATCACACGACAACTACTAAATCATAATCAATAATACATGCAATCCCAGTAACTCAGAAACTCAGCACCGATTTTATATTATCAATCATTATGCAAATGAGTACAAATTTTAATAAAATAACTGAGGGATTTGATTACCAAACTTTGGTGCTTAATTAGAATGTACTGACGTGCTAGGCAGCAATGCGATCCAAATTCGCGCACAATTCAACTAACAACAATACTCCGAAAGTGCAAGAAATAATAAAACTAGAGTGCAGGTGTGAGTTTGGGAAAGTGAAAAAGTGATGGAAAGAGAATGAAGTTTGAGATTTTTACACCTTTTTCGGAAAGACCATCCAGTTCTTGTTCATTCGGCGACATTAATTCCGATCGCCGACCCTCTTAGCGACTCACAGAGTGTTCACTTGTCCCGCCAAATTTTACAGATCCAAACCCAAACTGGGTTGGATAAAATGGCGGAGTGCGTCAGGGTCGCCGAACCATTTGTCAATTCCCAGAATGGATCTTTCATTCGCTAATCTGCGCTTCTCATTCAACTTTCACGCTTTCACTTGCACCATCAACACACCATTATTTTATCTAAATAAAACAAAGCAATAAAACGCTTTGGGTTGCCTTCCAAACTGCGCCTTAGTTAACGTCGTGGCACGACGCAAGTCCAACTTCAAACCTCATTCTTGGGGTTAGCCATAACATCACTAAGCAAACCCCCTTGTTGTGTCAGATTGAGATGAGATGAGATATGAGCCATTTGGGTCTCTAACTGCTTGATTGAAACTGAATGAGAGGTGACAGTCTGGCTGAGGGTAGACACGTCTTCTTTCATGCCTTTCAACATTTTGTCTAACCCTTCAACTTTGTTTAGGATACGCGAGAGCATATCTTCGGACCTACCACCTTCTGAATCCTTGGGCTTCTGACGTTTGTGGGGAGGCACATATCTATCCTTCTCCCCATCTTTCTAATTTGGATTACGGTCCCTCCATTCACAATCTCGATCCTTCACTACAAGAAAAAGGTTCATTAGAGACCACATTTTAGGGACGAATTAAAAATCTAGTCCCTAAAAGTATACTTATAGGGACGAGAATTTTTTATGGTCCATAATTTCTTATTTTTTATTCTTAATTAAGGAAGAGACTAAATGTTGTCCTTAAATTAATTAAAATCTGGTCCTAATATGCTCAACTGAGAGAGATTGGGCCTTACTTTATTTTTCCTCCTTAAAATAAAAAATAAAAAGCACTTAAAGTAAAACAATATATATTAAAATATCCCTGTAAATATTTTCTATTTCACACTTCTCAGATCTAAAGAACCCATTTCCCTAAAATCTAAATCCCTAAATGCTCCTAATTTGGGAGATTAAAGTAACAATACGATCTTTTCTCTATTTCAGATTTTTGCCAGGAGATGAAATTGAGCATTTATTGTTTGGAGTTCTCTTGATTTGCTGGACTCTCTCTGTTCTTGTTATCTGGTTAATCCATCCGAAAGCGACGAAAATGGGGACGAAGATCTAGAATGATGAAGTATATCTGTAAAATAACCCTAAAAATCTCTAATTTTGTATCTCAAAATTGTGGAGGCGGTCATTCTTTCCATGGTTCCGAGGTAACTTATCTCTTAAGATCTATTCTTTAATTTTCTGATGCATTGGTTAAGAAATGAAGGACGTTCTTTCGATCTTTAAATGGTCGATTTTATGAAAATCGAATAAAACTTGAGGGTATTAGGGTTTTTGGTATGCAAATTGATGACAAAGAAGACACTAAAAGAACGCTGTCATTAACTCATAAAAGCCATAAATTTAAATCCCTATGTATATGTATATGCATAATATTCTTAAATTAATGTTGTGTTTCATGAGATTTAGAACT